>BGNK01006208.1:0-28489 GCA_003297005.1 Symbiodinium sp. clade A Y106
CCCCCTGCCACCGGAACCCGAACCCGAACCCGAACCCCAACCCCCCCTCGGTAGTGGTTCGGGTTCGGGAGGGGGCGGGGCACTTACTGCGCGAATGTATGCCTTCCTGGCCTGAAGAACGCACCGAGGTTTGGGCCACATCCGGCAAGCAGGTTGCTTCTTTCCCACTGGACCGGGTGCTGCAAACCCTAAACCCATACTACATACCCTCAACCCTAAGCCCGATAGATTCGAGAAGTCTGGGGAGGGGACGAGGACATGGGTTTTCGGGCTTACGGACCCTTGCTGTGCCCGCAGCTTTCGAAACACCAGATGTCGGAGCCCAAATTGCGAGGAAGAGCTGACGGATGTGCTGACTCTGAAGGTGCAGCTGGAGAAGTCCTGCGGCTCGACTTGCCTTTCTGGGGTTTAGAGTTTATGATTTATAGTGCTGATTTACCGTTGGGATCACAGTACCAGCTATTGCTTAAAAGGTTCTCGGTTGGGCGCCTTGTTACCAAGACGACCGTAGAACGCCATAACACAGAAAGTCCATGAACGTGTTGCTTTTGGCCCTACGCCTCCGAACACAGCCCCAGAACCTTCCACGTGTCACTAAGTCTAAGCCCTAGTATCCCATGATTCCGTTCTGGGCTGGAGGGCAGTAGTAGTTGCAGGTTGTGTCTTGGGGACCGGGAGTATATCATGATTTCAGGCAGTTTGACTTTTAGAGCTTTACCCCCTAGATCTTTAACCCTCTATAACCTACCTTTTTCGGAGTCTTGATTATGATTTCCTTTTGTAAGTCAATAGAAAGGTAGGTACTAAAGGTAGGTTAGTTGGGGTTACCCCCTAGATCTTTAACCCCCTCTAACCTACATTTTTCGGATTCCTGATTATGATTTCCTGTTGTAAGTCAATAGAAAGGTAGGTACTAAAGGTAGGTTAGTTGGGGTTCAGGTAGATCCTAATCCCGGAACACAGGTGGTGTCCCGCGATTCCGGCAAAGGCTCCTTTCTCAGCAAAGCATCCTGGCAGACCACGACAGCTTAGACCTGCCTCTGCATGTACCTTGGCCGCTGTGGCATTTTTCTGAAAAATAAGTATCTAGATAAAACAGACATACAGGGATTCTTATACCTATCTAATAATGAAAAAAGCAATAGGCAACTGCTGCTGTGGTGTTTAGAGTTGGTTATGCTTCGCATAGGGATCCAACTATCTCGGATCGGAAGGGTGTTTCAGGTGTAGGGTTTGTGGCGGTTTTGAGCTTGGAACCCTCACACCCGCGTTTATGAACACATGCTCGCTTCCGGGTCTGGAAGGCACGACATAAGCCAAAACCCTCGACCTTTCCTTCCACTGCTTGTTCCGGAGAGAGAGAGGTACAGTTGGTCCTCCTTCCTTTCTGCAGTGCTTCATGGGAGCAGCAGAGGGAGCTCATCCTTGCCGCCAGAAACGGTGCGGCAACTGTGGTGGAACAGCTCTTACAACGCCCTCAAGATCCTAACTTGATGGACTGTTTCGGTGAAAGCGTTCCTTGGGCGCGGAGCAAGAGATGTTTAAGCGGTTAGGGTAGTATAAACCTAGACCCCGAACCCTGATAGTCCCCATTTAGTTGTACCACTCGATTTAGGGCTTAGCAGTAGGCCCTTTTTATAAGCCCCAAAACCTCAACCCGAAACTTTGGCTTTTGATAACCCTACAAGACCTGAGCCCAAAACACAAGCTCTTCTACTTGACCTGTGTCTGGGCTTTGGGAAGAACGCGTCTGGCTGCCCCCCAAACACTCGGACTTTATGTACATTTATATGGGTGGTTGTCAAAATTAGGGTCCCTTTTTGGGTCCTTAATTTAATACGGCACCTATTATTTAGGGTACCCAAAATAGGGACCAAAAGTGCCTAAAAGCCCGTAGCACCCTAAGCACCTTGGTTAAATCCCTAAACCCTAAACCCTAAACCCAAAAAGCCCGTAGCACCCTAAGCACCTTGGTTAAATCCCTAAAGTTTTAAGCACCAAGGCTCTGACAGAAGCAGCTCGTGCAAACAACATGTCGATCGCTTCTTTATTGCTAGAGGCGAAGGCTGATCCAGACGCTCACTCTTGGGCTTTTGTGGGGTTTAGGGTTTAGGGTTTAGGGTCACTTTGATTCAGGATTTGGGGTCTATAGGATGGTATCAAACACGTACCCAGACCCAATAACATTCCTAGGTTTCTGGAGCCCTCGTTTGGGAGACGCCGCAGTTTAGGATCTAGAGGTTCTTCAATCGTTCTATATCGTGATGGGGCTTCTTCAGGGGCCAGAGTTTAGAGGTTGAAATCGTCAGGGTTTGGGGCTTAGGATGTTCGACACCCGTTTTTTATTTAGCAATTGGTTTAGGGTTTAGGGCTTTAGGCCGTCAGGCTTTAGGAGCTGTTCCTTAGGTTTAGGGCTCTTGCATTCTACTGAGGGGCTTGGGGTGTTGCCTACCGTCTTGTCCATTTCGCTCTCAGTCTTTTGCCAGAATTCAGGACATCTATGGACATCTAATTGTTCTGGGAGCAGTGGGAACTGACCCCCGTAAACAGTCCTGAAGATGCCCTAAACCATGCTCAGGACATCCGAGATGAAAGGGGATGCACAGCTCTTGCAACTGCAGCCCACGCTGGGAACTCTGACTTTTTAAAACTGCTGCTCGCTGCCGAAGCGAACCCCGATGTCACCACAGAGGCCACCACGGTCTTTTGTGTCGTCGCCATATCGAGTTTTTTGAATTCAATCGAGAACATACGGCAAACCGTAATTATCACCCTAATGCAGGGTTCAGTTGTGTACGTACCAAAGAACAGTGATGCATGATCTGTAGCCTGCATTGTAGTTCCCTTTTTTGGATTACCTTACCAAATCCTAGTCATAAAACTGGTCTAACCGAAAAGGAAACTACAATGGAGACTATCAGTGGTTTCGACACAAGGACCTCTGATGCTACCCGACATGATAGAATCCTTATCGCCCTAGGGCCCACGGTTGGATTAAGGGGTTTAGGGTTTAAAGGTTTAGGGTTAGGTAGGATTATCTACATAGTGAGCTAGTTTTCTTTAAATTTTGTCTAAAGCTTATGGTGCCCATAGGCGCCAAGCCCAGTTTCTAATGCTACCTATGGGTGACTAGAGTTCTTCAGACCCTCCTAACCCTAAACCCTAAGCCCTAAACGCTTAACCCTGAACCACAAAGAATGCTTGACTCTGACTGTGCTGCAGGGTGGGGCTCCTTAATTTTTGACCATTGGGAAAGACTCATTGCCGAGTAAGAATGTTCTGTAGAGCTCTTATCCAGAGGCTCCACATACACTCCATTGTGGAATTTGGTTCCTAAAGCCACATTAAGGATGGTCTTTTGGGACCGGATTCCATAATGATAGTACATGCGGAGCCAAGTCATTCCATGTTAAGTTCGTCCGAATGACTTGGTTTCGTCCTTTCCGCGGCATCCATACTTCTGGGTTCTGGGGTCAACCCGAAATCTTTCTCTTGAAAGCACGCGGAACGGCTAAATTTCTAGGATTCTAGAAAGTACCACGGAGTCGAACAATGTATTTGTGCTATTCCTTCGTGCTCCGTGCCCTAAACCCTAAACCCGAAACCCTAAGCCCTAAACCCTAAATCCGACTCCAGGACGGCACAGCTCTGCACCAAGCACTTGGAAACTACAACGTCAAGAAATCGGAACGATACGAGACCACTGTGACTCTGCTGCTGGAGTTCCGCGCTGATGTGGATATCGTGGACAAGACTCTTCGTCGCCAAGTACCTTGTGACCCCTTATTTCTGGCATCACAGTCAATTAAGAGTGTACCTTGAGCCCTACGCCCCTGAACCCTGAAACCCCAAACCAGTTCCCCGCCAACTGTAAATCTTCCAAACTCAGCTTGAAACCCGATAAGGTGGGAACCTGATTAAGAAACCCTGGTCCTATAATCCCAACACTATTAGGATTCATATAGAGAACCCTAATAAAGATCCAGGGTTTCTTAACCAGGTTCCTATATTAAGCCAAGCATTATGGAATCCCATTCTCGCTGTTTCAAAACCCTTCGGACAAGCCCTGTGTAACCATCTCCATACCGTTGATGATATAAATCCTGCATTAACCATAATAAGGAATAGACCATTATTCCCGTAGTGTAGGGTCCTTAAGGTATTGCAGGATTTATATCATCAACCGTAATATAGAGGTCCGAAGAACTGGACCCTAAACCATAGTACCCTTCTAATGCCCTGATAGTAACCCTGATACTGCCCTTACTGTAACCTTATCCTTTACTAAGACTCCAAATAGCCCAAAGTAATACAGTAAGTACTATCATTTCGACCCCAAGATTAAGTATGTGCTGATTGTACACTTGGACTTTGACGGTATCGGAACAGGTACAGACCCTAAACCCTAAACCCACGGCTTAGAAGCCCTTGCAAGGAGGGGCCGCACAGCGCTGCACGTGGCATCTTGCATCCAGGGCCCTGGAAGCTGGGTTGTAAAAGGTTGTATAACCCAGAGGGTCCATATACACTATGGAATTAGGTACAAAAGACCATCCCTACTACGGTTTTGGGACCTAATTCTATAATGGTAGTGTATGTGCACCCTCTGGGTAAGACTTTTAAGGTGTGCTTTGTGGTTTTCTAGGGGTGTTACAAGGTTTCAGAGGGGTACGGTCTTCACAGGGTCTCGAAAAGGCGATTAGCAGCCCTACAAGTTCTTTATCAGGTGTTGTGGTTGTTTTTAAAGTCAGTGTTGTTTGTTTGGTTTCTGTTGGGAGTTTGAACTTGACTCAGGCTGCACTGGCAATGTTGTTTACTACATGGGCAGTTCGCCAGATTAGGGTCCCTTTTGGGGCCGTTTTTACAAGGGTGGCATGCTGTTTTGGGTACCTCAAGAGAGGCGCTAATGTAGAGAACTACCCATATCGCTCTGCTATGTCAAGTGAAGCCTACTGGGTCTCCCTCCTTAACAGGCTTTAGGGTTTGGGTCCTAGCCATACACTTATCGAAATACAAGTGTCAACCTACAACACAACTATCCTACAACCATGGGAGGGGAAACCCGGTAGGCCCCCTCTTGGCTGAAACAAGAGTGGATGGGTTGAATGCTTGTAGACGGTATGAATCCATGAAACTCTACCCTAAGGCTCACGGACCCCCATAGTGAAATCCTTAGCCTCCAAAGCCCAAACCCTCCCCCGCAAAGCCCATGACCCTCTTAGGGGCCTTAGGGTAGTACCGAGCTGTTAAGTACTTTGAACTTGTGGGGAAAATCCGTCAGCACGACCCCAGGAAGGCCCCGCCTGGTGAAGCAGCTGGTGATGGCGAAGGTCTGAGTCATAAAATCCTAAAGGGTCCAAAGTACCTATATAGGAGCATGTAGGGTCTTCATATTAGGAATTACGATTATGATTTGGGGAAGTATCCCCCGTAACAGTACCTGGGACCCTTTGGGGAATTTAGGGTTTAGGTTTAAGGGTTCGCCCTGAGAATCCAAGTATACAAACAGTACCTACTTTGGCCTCTAAAGTATACAAACATTACCTACGTTGGCCTCTAAAGTCTATAAATAGTACTTACTTTGGCCTGAAAGTCTATAATAGTACCTACTTCGGCCTCTAAAGTCTATAAATGGTACCTACTTTGGGCTATTTGGAGTCTTTGGGTTAGGGTACAGAGAGACAAGAGCAACGGTAGCAATGCTTGTGCGCTTCAAGGTTCGCAGTCGCCATGTGGACAAGCAGAAGCCCTGAGCCCTACGTGAAGCCTAAGCCCCGTTCCTAAGCACCATCTTAAACCCTGAACTTCCTAAGCATCCTTCAAGACTACTTGGAGGTTCATGGGTAGTTATAAGTAGGAGTTATAAGTCCCCTAATATGGATTGTAGTTATAGTTACCTTACTTATAACCCCACTTATAACTACCCATGAACCTTCAAGACAAGATAGTACAGGCGAACGTCAATGCAGCTGACAAAGAGCAGCTCACTGCGCTTCATTGCAGCTCAGGGAATGGTTGCTTAGACTCGGCCCGCAGCCTCTAGGCAAGAGATACGTCAGAAGTTTAGGGATTGAGGGGTTTAGGGGTTCAGAGAGGTTCGAGGTTGAGTTGTTTGGGCGTTGTTTCAGCCTTTTGGTTCTTTCTTGGGGCTTTTAGGGCTTAGAGGGTTCGGGTTAGCATACTATAGGGGCCTTAATAATTACCTATACTATTTTGGGGGGTTCCTTATGTTAATTTTTAGTATAATGGGCCCCAAAACCCTACCACCCCAACTATCAAGGCCCCTAGATTACCGAAGCGCGCGCCCGAACTCAGGACTCTGACGTAGATGTGGATTGTTCCCGAAAGAGGGTCCTTGCACCTCCAAAATCAGGACTCCAAAGGGTATCTCCCAATTCTAGAATTTGGCCACCAAAACCCGAAACCTTTTAGGAGTTCGGCTGGGAGGTCTTTCTTTGGCAGCCCGCAGGTATTGGCAACGTCTTTCGTTTATAGCTCATGTCTGCGAAGCAGGGCTTCATATTTAGGTTTGGCGGGTGTAGACAGGGCCTCTAGGAATAATCGCCCTAAACCCAAAACCCTAAACCCTAAACCCTAAACCCTAAACCCCTAAACCCTAAACCCCTAAACCCTAAACCTTAACCGTGCATGTTTGGATGTCCTTCGTATCTGGGGATCCTGGTGCTCAAGACCCTTTATACACCAACACTGAAGTCCTTCCCTGGGGATCCAAAACCCTACCGTTTTAAGGGTTCGACCCTCTAATTAAGGGGTCATAACCTGCTATTTTGTAGGGTTTGGAGTCACAGGTCTTCCAGTGGACCAAGAGCTCGGACTGCCACACCCGAACCCGCTTTAGGGTTTAGGGTTTTGCCTGGAATCTGAACCCCAAAGTACATGACAAGTCCTTGACCCCATGCTCCTTAACCCTCGAAGAGAAGCCTAAACTTTAAACGATGCAGCCGAAGGCTTACACCCGAACCTGCAAACCTTGAAGCAACAAATCCTCAAGTCTAAGCCGTAAACCCTAAACACCGCAGGCCCACCTTCAGCCCTGCATGTTAACTGAGGTTTGCTGCAAGCCAGGGCTGACATAGGTCTCAAAGATTGTCGCAGCAGGACAGCTTAAGACCTTCTGGTTTCGGGTTCAGGGGTATCTATAGGGGTGGTTGTCAAAATTATGGTCCCTTTTTGGGTCCCTATTATAATACGGCACCTATTATTTAGGGTACCCAAAGAGGGACCCTAATTTTGACAACCACCCATAGGGCGCTCTGGCCTTGAGGATTCAGGTCTGGGACCTCTGGGGACAAGTGAATCTAGCGGGCTTAGGGTTCGGGGTTAGTGTAGGGGTTTAGGGTTTAGGATTTAGGGTTGAGGGTTGAGGGTTTAGGGTTTAGGATGTTTGGGGCTTCACTGCAGGACAGCTCTGCATGCGGCATGTTCGAGCTTCGATTCTGCACCCAGGCTCCAAAGAACATGCATTGTAGTTGTTTTTTCTCAGATGCTACGGTCTCGTCAGCGCGAGTGTTTCTTTTCTTTGCAGTAACCGTCTTTTTGATAGACTCCCTGTCCGGGCCCGGCAGCTCATGCGATCACTTCTGGTCTGGCAAACAACGTCAGCGTAAAGTAGCACAGCAGGAAAGCACTGTGTGTAGGAAAATGAAACATGATGTGACGGACTACAGCTTGGTACAGCATACTATGGCGTGACGTAGCCCAAGTCTCATAGGAATCTAGGACCTTACGACAGGCGGCTACAGCACGCGGCAACATAGCGCAACGAACTGCAGCATTTCTCACCATATGGCACGTGTAACATAGACAAGTACTTTCCGGCATCGTCGAACCCTAAACCCTAAACCCTAAACCCTAAACCCTTTTCAAGCCTTTGTTAGGGCTCGAGATGAGAGAGCCTTGCAAGAAGCGGCTATACTTAATTGTAAGTGTAGGTGCCCTAGTCATACGGTTGATGGACAAAATCCTGCATGACCCTAAGGACCCTAAACTATGGGAATTATGGTATATTCCTTATTATGGGTCATGCAGGATTTTGTCCATCAACCGTACCACTATTTATTCGCTCTCCTGAGTCTTTAAGCAAGGTACCCTACACGGTTGCAGTGGACCTCTTGCGGTCGCTGCTTCAGGCGTGGATGTAGCAACCAACTTGATTTCAACCTCAAGCCACCTGTGGCAGTGTTGAAAAGCACGGACCCCTTAGGAAGCACATGAAAGGATAGGATCCTCAATCTACGGACTCGCGAATAAGATAGCTCTAATCTTTCCAAGCCTCCCCCAAAACCCTAAGGCCCCTCTGAACTCCACCAAACAGCCACCCCAACGTTAAGAAGCCATCCTCATAGTGAAACAGGGAGTCACAGACCCGTGACCCAAACTGTTTAAATTCTGTCGACCACAAGAATGAGTTTGTATCATGGCTTTGTAGGGCCGCATAGGAGTTCTCAGAAATGTCATACAGAGCTCGGAAAAGCTAAATAGTCATGCAAATTTCCACAAGCTTCGCTGGTGTACGTATACTTGAAGGGGCAGGGGACTTAGTAAGTTGGTTATAAGTAGGGTTATAATTAGGGTAACTCCATTTAGGGCACTTGTAACTCTACTTATAACCTACTTACTGAGTCCCCTGCCCCTTCAAGTAGACCCTAAACCCTAAACCCTATAGATCCCTTTAAGGAACCCCTATAGATCCCTTTAAGGAGCTTCTTTAGGAACCCTTACTAAGTCCCCTAAAGCCCCTTCAAGTAGCAAACCACCGAGGCCTTCAGTCCGGCTTCAGGCCTCTGTGTTACATGGGTGGTTGTCAAAATTATGGTCCCTTTTTGGGTCCCTATTATAATACGGCACTTATTATTTAGGGTACCCAAAAAGGGACCATAATTTTGACAACCACCCACATGGGTTTGTAGTTTCGTCGATTGCTGACCCAGAGGGTCCATATACACTACTATTATGGAATTAGGCCCTAAAAGACCATCCCCATTATGGCTTTGGGGACCTAATTCCATAATGGTAGTGTATATGGACCCTCTGGGTGACTGCTCCGGAACCGTATTCAGCCTTGACCGCGCGTAGCGGTACCATCGCAATACCAGGCAAGCCTGTGAAAGCCCTGTATAATCTGTAGAACTTACGAAAGTGCACACAGCAAAACTCCAAGCCACAGCTTATGTAGACCTCCCAAACCGTAGAAATGCTGAAACACAAACCCAAAGGGTCCAAAGCATCTAAGTATCTATATAGTAGAATGTAGGGTCTCTGTATTAGGAATTCCTATTATGATTTGGGGAAGTATCCCCCACAGCAGTACCTAGGACGCTTTGGGAAAGCAAAATCCTTCGCAGGCGAACGCTGACAAAGATGCAGTTGATGATGTTCATGGTACAGCCTTGCACTATGCATTGAAGTCGAAGGAGCTGCTGTCAGGGCCTTTCAGGGCACAAGCTCTAGAGTTTAAGAGTGACTTAGGCTGTGGGGTTTAGGGGCGAGTGGCTTCAATTTTTGGGAATTTGGACTTAGTGCCGCTGTTTGTATGGCTCCATGTACCCCGAACAGGTGGAAGTCCCTCACCTAAGGGTAATGCTACAGAACCTGTAGCCGTCTTAGATAGTCAATCTTAGAAAGTTTGAACTTTTTGTGGCCCGCCTGTTGAGAAGAAGAGAGCCGTAAAGCCGTTTGCCCTACATCCAGAATCCTTAATCCGCGAACCTTAAACCCCGTAAACCTTAGTACCAAACTCCAAACGGCAAAGACGGATCTGCAACCAAAAGGACGGCACGATTCTTCTGCTTCGCTGTCTCCTGGATGCGGGAGCTCGCATGGAGGTGCCTTTATGAGCTAAATGACCCCTCAAAATAGGCGCTTCAAGGTATAGGCATAGGGTCCAGGGTATATGGCTTATGGGGTTTAAGGCTTATAGGGCCTTCAAGCCCCACACACCCTTCTACCATGAACCTGTATGTGTTCTGTTTTTAAGCCTTAAAACGTCAAGGGCGCATTTTGTCCTGAAGGTGGCGGACAAGAACGGATGCACTGCCTTGCAATGCGCGCTACAGCAATCTCATCAGCTCCTTGGATGTCTTTATGTAGGGCCCCCAAAAAGCGCATAAGCAAAAATTAGGATAGGGATATCCCATATAAACCCCCTTATAACGAAGGCCAATAAGGTAGGGATATCCCTATAAAATGCTTATGCTTACGTGCTTTTGGGGGTCCCTATTATGAACGATGCTCGAAACTCGAATCTAGCGGGCAGGAGTTACCATGCTGAAGATGCAGCCAAAGAAAGGGATCTGGTCGTAGCGGTCACAAGCGACATTGACCCTGAACCCCTAACAGTAATAATTCGATTTTGTGAATAGCAAGCATACTGATACTTAGGAAGAACAGAAACAACAAGCCCAATTCGAATAGCCAGAGTAAAAAGACCTCGAGCTCTGACCCCCTGGCCCTAGGAGCCAAATGTCTTCTCTTGTACCCTGGGCTCTGCCTCCCTACCACAGTGGTGACTTGATACAGAACCCTAGATCACATTGCCCATGCTGTTTGAAACATTCCGTAGGGTTCCTTACGATAACTTCAGCACGGACCCTTGAACCTACGATCTCAGTAGCTGGAGGCACCCTGTAGGCCGAACCCCCTAGAACTTAACATCCAAGGTCTAGTCTGGCCCTCTCACAGCTTACATTTTGGTGGGGTCCCCGAAAAAGTATACATTCGGGTTTAGTTTTAGCAAGATACGTTATGGTCGACCTTAAGCCCTCAACCATCCTAAACCCTAAGCCTGAAACCTGCAGTTATCATCAGCCATGGTCGCTCCAGGAAGACTCCTAAGTCTCCGAGCCCAACTGTTTTCATTGGGCCCGAAACCCAGGCCCACACCCTAAACCCTAAACCCCCAACCCCTAAACCCTAAACCCCTAAACCCTATACCCTAAACCCTATACCCTAAACCCCCAACCCCTAAACCCTAAACCCCTAAACCCCTAATCCCTAAACCTGAGCACAGCCCAGGCAGAGCGGCTTGCGGATTCTTTTTCAGTCACTTCCTCGGCCTACACGGCAAGGCCCAAGCCCAAGAAACTGCGGCAGAAGGGTGGCCTCTCGCAACCTGGGGGCATGACTGGGGTCTAGGGTTTAGGCTACCCCAAATCCTAAAACCTAAATACATTATTTATCGCTTCAAGCCTGAATACTCCAAAACCCTGAAAACATGTAGATTGTCTACAATGATTATCGAAGAAAGCAAATTCGCCCTTGGGTTGCGAGGGCAGGCTCTTCGGTGCACTTCCTCTTCACAGGAGAGCGGGGAATCTGCCCCTAAAAAGGAGGTCTCAGTAGCTGAGTCAGTTTCCTCTACTATTTGGGGAATATATATGTTCCCCTATAGAATCTATAGAACTGAAAGTCTGCAGTTTTGGGGCCTTATGAACTCAGCAACTGAGAAGTGCGTGTGCAAATCGGAATTGTGCAGAATTTGGGCTACGGCTACCGCCTCAAAATTGGCGTGCTGCCGCATAGTTTTGTACAGATGCTTTCCAAGAGGGTCCATATATACTACTATTATGGAATTAGGTGCCCAAAACTATAATAGGGATGGTCTTTTGGGACCTAATTCCATAATGGTAGTATTTATGGACCCACTGGGTTTTCGGACATAGAGTCAGAGCCTGTTCCTTTGATCCATATCGGACCCTTCATCCGTCCCGTCTTATGCAACCGGGTCTGTTGAGCCAGGCTATGATCCGTGTCCTGCGGCTGATGGACAAAATCCTGCATGACCCTAAGGACCCTAAACTATGGGACTTATGGTATATTCCTTATAATGGGTAATGCAGGATTTTGTCCATCAACCGTGTCATTGTGGCTTTGTACAGTTTCAAGAGTTTGTTTCAGTGGGTACGCCTGCCACATTGCAGGGGCAATGACATTGAGTCAGGACTGGTAGCCGGCAGCAATCTGCAGCTGACATGCCTGTTCATGGGTGCCTTTTCCGTCAAGTCTTCGACCCTAAACCCTAAGTACGTTCAGACTGGCAGTACAAAAGCACGTCAAGCGCCAAGCTCAAACATCGCCCCGTAGATTCATAACAAGCTCCGTGCTGGCTTTAAGATAGAGGTCTCAATACTTAGGCAGTATCCCCGTTCAAGTCCCACAGTACTACTACACCACGAGCTACACAGCCCCAAACCCCAGTCTTTCATTGAGGTCCTTATAACAGGTTGTTGTCTTTTCTGTTTAACAATTTTGGTGTCTCAGCCCAGCTGCAGAGGCTTGCTGGGCTTTGGGGCTGGAGGAGTCGGTTTAATTCCGGCATGCTCGAAGTTCCCCAAAAGCTACACACGAGGCATGTCGAGTTGCCGCAAAGATCCAAAGTGTAGGCCGGGAGTCGACATCGTAAAAGCACGCACCAAGCCTTAACAAGCAGTAAACTGGGCTTTGGAGTACCATACTTTAATACTTTTTTCTTAATGGAACCATTATGAAATAAATGTTTATACTTTTTTCTCCCTGGTTACTTAAAAGCGGCTCCAGTAAACGCCACAAGCCTTAATCGCCAAGTGCTAACTTCTATTCTACACGCCCTCAACCCTACGCAAGCCCGAAGCCGCGAGCCTCTGAATGTCCGCTCGACCTGTAGCCTCCAGGTTTCAGTACTCTTCCCGGACACAATTCCGGGTAGTAGCAGTAGTAGTAGTAGTAGCAGTCATTGTAGTAGCAGCATCAAGCCCTGACACCCTCGCCATGACCCCAGACCTTACTTCGCATGATACATGCAAAGCCTTAGGCATAAATCTGTGCATTGGACTGGCACCGCGGATTGTGAAGCCGGTAGGATCCGTGATCACCGAAAGCATCATCATTCTTAATAGCAGCCTTATCTTCATCCTCGCTGCCATCAGCAGCATCAGCATCGGAGTTCCGATGCGTGCTTGCGAGAAAGAGTTTGGCAGGGGTTCGGTGTTATGCTCCTGCAAATTCAACAGAGCTCGTTTCGGAAAGGGTTCGACGTGATGTTGTCTGTTCTTCCCGTCACTGTGACTGTGAATATGTTCGTTCACGTATGTCTTAATACAGCTGCGTTTCAGTATCATTTGCTTGGGGCATATTCGCTTGTGGCCATGAAGGAAACGAAGATCCCTTAGTGCCTCACCCTAAACACTGGGATTTAATTAGGATTCAGGGTTCAGGAGCAGCAAGTTGGAAACTGCAGCACCACTGGGTCTATGGCTTGCATGGTTAATGAACTTTCAGGGTATATAGCATGTCTGGACGCCATCAATTCTTCATGCTTTACGGTGTTCTGTCTACAGCGCCCAAAAAGAAGCGAACGTATGCCAGTAGCGTTGAAGCTTTGTAGCTCAATCGTCAGGGTCCACGTAGTCTGATAGAGCCCGCACACACGCCCAGAATGCAGAACCTCAGTCTCAAATCCCTGCAGGCCTACACAAAGTCCACAAGAACCCTAAACAAGGAAGACTCGGAGCTCTGAGTCTCAAGTCCTCTAGTTTCCTGCAAGCCTAAAATCTACACCGTCAACACTGTAGATATCTGTAACACCTGCAAGCCCCAAAAAACACCCCAACCGTTAGCCCTTAAGGGCACTCTATCCTCTAAAGGACCCTTGAATGGACCCCGGTAAAGGACCCCTTTAAGGAGCCCTTATAGGCCCGAAAGCCATATGAAGTAGGGTTTATATTACCGTTTTGGTGAGTGTAGATAGGCCTCCTTTTGAATATTGGTGAGCGTATATATTGGGTTTTATTATGGGGATACCAGTAATATAAACCATACTCGATATCCCAAGGTGGACGTCGTGCGGCAGAGCACTGCGATGACGGGCTTTTCTTCGGAGGATGAGGCGGCTCTCAATGGCTCTTTAATGGGTTTAGCGTTTGGGCTTTAGGGTTTTAGAGTTCGGTGGTTTAGGGGTTTGGAGTTTGGGGTTCGGGGGTTTAGGGCTTATAGGGTTGGGGATTTAGGGGGTTAGGGTTCGGGGCTTTAGGGGCTTGGGGGTATTATGGGGCTTTTAGAGTGTGGGGTCTTGGGGGTTTGTGTTTAGGGCTTAAGGGTTTCGAGTGTAAGTCTGCAGGTTTAGACTTTAGGGTGTTGGCTTCAAGTTCTTTGGTTAGGGCTTTGGGTTGAGGTCTGAGATCTCGACTCTGCATAAAGAACATCCGCTAGGTCGTGGGGTATGGCTGTACGTTGCGGCGTTCAGGGCTTTGGGTGTAGGGGTCTTGCATTTCGATTTTTTAGGGTTTTTGCGGTAGACCCTAAACCCTAAACCGTGGTCCCTATTGGAGCACTCAAAATCCTCGATGTCTGAAGTAGCAGTCTGCAGCCCGTGCCACAAATACCTTATTGGCCGCAAACTCAACTTTTCAACTTTTGGGGTTGTTATAAGATAGTCGATTCTGAATTTTTCAACTTTTCAACTTTGGGGTTCTTATAAGGTAGTCGATTCTGAAAGTTTCAACTGTTATTTCCCTGGGTTTTGGGCCAGGGCTGACAGAACGTAGCAGAAGTTCGGCTGCACGTGCCCGAAGCCCGCAAGCCTCAAACCCCAAGTAAGCCCACAAGCCCTGGCGGCCCTAACCCCAAAGCCAGCCCCTTAATGATTAGAATAGGGTTCCTGTAAAGAGATACTTTAATTTAAGGGATCTATAAGGGTACTTTTCTCAAAAACTGAAAACCCTTGTCAGAGGAGCGCTTCTGGAGCGTCCTCAGTGCCTTCGATGCAGCGCAGCGCAGTGCCTTTGCGGTGTTCGTCTCTGCGTGCTCCAGGCGTGGGATGTAAAATGTAACGGGTTAGGGACCCAAAAAGCACATAAGCATCAGCATTTTCTGGGGATATCCCTACCTTATGGGGCTTCATTATAAGGGGGTTTATATGGGATATCCCTATCCTCATTTTTGCTTATGTGCTTTTTTGGGGCCCCTAAGGGGGCTCCTCTAGGTGAGTGTTTTGGCAGGCTTTCGGCGTGTCACCAAACCCTCGACACGTGGTTTTCGAATAGGTCGCACTGCTGCAGCACAGCATCCCACCACACCGCAGAACCCAAATCTTGAATCTTTAAAGGCTTTAATAGACCCTTTTTTCGCAACTTCATCTAGGGCGCACAAAGGACCCAACAACAATAAGAACAGAAGCCTTAATCGTTAACAGTGCTACTGCTTAGGTTCCATATTAATTCCGTTTACACCAACATACAAATAAATTATGTATATACACATTGTATATATATATATGCAAACCCCATATCCCAATTATCGAGGCCCCTCTGTTACCTTGCAGATGCCGTCCCGCTGACAGGAGACCTCCAGAGGGCTGGCAGAGACTGCAGCTGAAAGTGCAGAGGCCGCCTGTAGGGTTAAGAATTCAGGGTTCAGGGTTTTAGGGTTTAGGGTTTAGGGTTTAGGGATTTAGGGTTCAGGGTTTTAGGGTTTAGGGTTTAGGGTTGAGGGATTTAGGGTTTAGGGTTTAGGGTTTAGGGTTGAGGGTTTAGGGTTTAGGGTTCAGGGTTCAGGGGTTTAGGGGTTTAGGGGTTTAGGGTTTGGGGCCTGCAGGGTCGATGAAAGTTGTTGAGCCACTACATTTAAGGGGCCTCTTGAAGACGTATATGGCCGAAGCGCCCTGTGCAGTTAATATAGTAATGGTAGTATACTTATGATCCATTGTGATTCCCTGAGGTTCTCTTTTAAAAAGTATAACATAGTATCAGCTAGACCCTATTCCAATCGTTAGGGCCCCAGTCTTGAGTTTTGTCCTTGCTGATTTGGGATTGTTGTTGCTCAGTGGGTCTTGGGCTTTTGGGGCTTACGCAGAGCCCAAGCGATCCAAGCCCCTGAACCCTAAATCCCTTCCACTGCAAGAGCCAGACCCTAAACCCTAAACCCCCAAACGCCTAAACCCTAAACCCCCAAACCTTGAACCCCTTCCCCAGAGGCTCCAATATCCAATAATTAAGGAATATTCCTTAAATTAGTAGGGTCCCTGCTATAGTTGAGGGACTATTCCTTAATTAAGGGATATTGGAGTCTCTGGGTACTTCCCTACTTGAAGGGGCAGGGGACTTAGTAAGTTGGTTATAACTAGGGTTATAATTAGGGTAACTCCATTTAGGGCGCTTATAACTCTACTTATAACCTACTTACTAAGTCCCCTGCCCTTTCAAATAAACCCTAAACACTGCAAGAGCTAAAGCCCGAACCCTGCCAGCTCCTCATGGCAGGAATGGGGATGGCGACGAGCGTCTTCCGACAGCAGCGCCCTTGGAATTTTCAAAAACAAGTCCGGCCTTTCCTGAGTTCTGGAGTACCATGCTTGAATAATGTAGAAGCCTGAATGATTACCAATATTATTCCTTAGGACTCTGTATTATAAGTATAATATAAAGGAGTCCAAACCCCGATTCGAATGATTAAGGCTCCTACATTACTTTGTGTTTGGACCTGTTCCTTAAACGAACCATGATGAAGCAAAAGTCTGTACTTTTTTCTCCGTGGTTACTTCAAAGTCTATTTTAGACATTTTAGTTTAAGGTTGGCAGAGTATGGGATTTACAGACCCGGGTAAGCAGCGTCAGAAGTACCTCAAGTATTGCTGCATATACTCATAGAAGCTTCGTTTTTGCCAGGCACCTTTTCCAGGTTCTCCATTTTGCATATTCATGCACATCGTGGTCATGCTCACCCTTTCATTTCCATGCATTCATACACTCGGTTACAAGTTCAGATTCATATTCAAACTCAGGTTCGTATCCGTTTTTATATTCACACACTGAATCCAGTAGAAAATGCGCTGAAGTCTATATATCTTGAGGCCCACACTAGATCCTAAAGCCTGAGCCAACAGCCCGACATCCACACCAAACCCAGTGCGTTAAGCCCGAAATCACAGCACCGAAGCGAAAGCACATGGGTAGTTCTCATAATTTAGGGTCCCTTTTGGGGTCCTTTTGATGGGTGCCGTACTATTTTGGGGACGTAGAAAACGGACCCTAATTTAGAGAACTGCCCACATTTTTCCAAAGGCCTTCACGTGCTACACTCTGCTGCTTCTCCCCCGCTATTCGTCTGCCGAGGCTGTCCGGATCAGTCCCTGGAAGTCCTAGACCATTTAGGGTTTAGGGGTTTAGGGTATAGGGATGATGTTGAGGGAGTTTGGGTTTAAGTGGCTAAGCGGTTTAGAGTTTAGCGTTTGGGGGGTTGGGGGTTTAGGGTTTACTTTGATGTTCAGTGTTTCGGGGCGCAGGGTTGGTTTGTAAAGGTGTGGCGAAGCAGTGCGCCCATGCCCAACTAAGCCCTAAACCCCACACCCTAAACCGTAAACGTCAAAACCTAAACCCGAAACCCTAAACCCTAGAACCGTGCTAGTATCTCAGTTTGCAGACTTTACATGGATGTTTGGCGTCTATAGACCCCCCCACGGTTTGGGGTTTCCTCACTTTTCTTGTAGATACCCCGAGACTCCAATATCCCTTAATTAAGGAATATTCCTTAAATCATATTAGGGGCCCTACTATAATTTAGGGAAAATTCCTTAATTAAGGGATATTGGAGTCTCTGGGTACTTGAAAGTGTCGAGAGTTAGGTTGCAACACTGTCCTGCATGGAAACGGTTTAAACATCTGCGCGTTTCGCCTCCGGCTGAGTTTCAACATTTTCTTGACGGCTGTGTCTCAAAGCCCAAAAGCAAGAAAAGAAACCACAGAAATCGATCAAATGGAAACCTTACGCCCTAAACCCCAAAACCCCAAACCCCTAAACCCTAAACCGTATTCAATACTTAAGTCAGGAGGCGCCTTAACACAAGTCTTCATTCAATCCCCGTTTGCCAAAGCCCTAATCCCAGAGACTCCAATATCCCTTAACTAAGGAATATACCTTAAATCATATTAGGGTCACAAGTCTTCATTCAATCCCCGTTTGCCAAAGCCCTAATCCCAGAGACTCCAATATCCCTTAATTAAGGAATATACCTTAAATCATATTAGGGACCCTAATATGATTTAAGGTATATTCCTTAGTTAAGGGATATTGGAGTCTCTGGGATCCCCGAGAGTTTAGGGTTGAGGGCTTAGGGGTCAAGACCCCCAGCACAAAAACCCCAAAATGCGGGGAGTACTCTGGATTGCACAGGTCTTACGAGCACGCCTCCTCGCCGCAATCTCTGAGACGGAGGACTTGGAGCTTTGCAGGGGGGGGGTTCAGGGTTTAGGGTGAATGAGCCTGCGTTGCTAACAGGCGTGGCTATGTCAAGGCCTTGAATAATTCAGGTTCCGGCCTCACTTGACCGTCACAAGTTCGGGATTTAAATTTAGGAGTTCAGAATATGGGAGCTGCCGGTGTGTGATTTCGGTTTTGGGGACTTGCGGTTGTGCACAGGCCGAGGCATTAGGCTGAAGGGTGGTTGGAAAGGTGTAGAGTATCAGGCTTCTAGTATTTTTATGGAATTGTTACGGGGTTCTAGGGTCAGGTTCGAAAGGCTTAGTGTGTCGGACCAGTGTAGTTTCCAACATGGTGCTGGACATGTTCATGAGGGTCGCATCTTGCGGAAAGCCGATCAAGAGCAAACTGAATAGGGATTTCGGGACACATCCCGGCCAGAACTACAATGCCTGGCCCGACCGAAGCATGTTACTCAGTGGTAAAAGGACGACGCGATGATTCCATTGCAGTTTTGATTTACCAGCCTGAAACTGCATGACCTAAAGTTGAAGCTTCACAGCTAGAATCAAGAAGCCACACAAAACTCTGAACGCCCAAACCTTATCATAATCCTGTAAACTTAAAACTTACAAATGGCGTTGAACCCAAAACCCTATAGCCTTCAAGACGCACGAAGGCCTATGTACATCCAAAACTTGGCAACCTGAAACCCTGAACCCCAAATCCTGAAGCCTGGTCTAGTGGCCTGCATTTCAGGCTCCTATACCAGGCTTTTGCATTTGGGGACAGTTCCCCATTGTATTCAGTCAAACATGACCCCCGAAAACCGTATTCTTCTTGTTCAGTTCAGGCCCCTACACTGTAATTCCGATGAATAGAATCCTCTTCCAACTCTTAAGGACCCTATCGCTGAAAAGCCCCGAGCAAACCTATGGAGCCTATCTAATCGCTGGGGACCTCCAAACCCTAAACCCCTAAATCCTAAACCCTAAACCCCTAAACCCCTCCAACTCCTAAACCCCTAAACCCTGAACCCTAAACCCCTAAACCTATCTTATGGAACCCTATAGTACCCTTATAGTAACCGTTATAGACCCCTCAAAGGAACCCTTCAAGGATATAAACGAGAACCAAACCCCCTAAACCCCAGAGCCTTTAATCCCTTATAGAACCCTTTAAGAATCCCTTTTAAACTCTTTCACGATCCCTTATAGAACCCATTAAGGACCCCTTATAGAACCTTTTAAGAATTCCTTTTAGAACCCTTTAAGGATCCCTTATAGAACCCTTTAGGGGTCCTTATAGAACCCTAAGTCCGATAATCTATCTCTACAAAGAAAGCGCCTTTTCCAGGGCTTTGGCTTGAGCTGAGCCGCGAGCCATGCTTGGAGGATCTGTGGACTTCCCAGAGACTCCAATATCCCTTGATCAAGGAATATTCCCTAAGTTATAGTAGGGTCCCTAATATGATTTAAGGAATATTCCTTAATTTAGGGATATTAGAATCCCATAAACCCAATAGATCACTTATAGATCCCTTAAAGGAGCCCTAGGAATATTCCTTAATTAAGGGATATTGGAGTCTCTGGATTCGTCCTGAACTCCTAAGCGCTTCGAAGGGCTTGCAGGTCTTAGGGCTTAGGGTTTAGGTTTCGGGTTTGAAGCCTTCTCGGGTTTGAAGCCTTCTAAAATTTAGGGTTTAGGGTTTAGGGTTTAGGTTCGGAATTTAGGGTTTGGGAAGTTTAGAGTTTGGGTTCGGGTTTAGGGTTTGGGAAGTTTAGGGTTTGGGCCGGGTTTGGGGATTTTGGGTGTGTATCCGTCGAATCATGGCCCGGCCGGTGGCTCCTCCAACTTCTACAGTGGTTAAGTCATAACGGTTTAGGGTTTAGGGTTTAGGGATAAGCTGGTAGTTTGGGGCTACGGCCGATTGGTCCATGCATAATTACTTATGTAGTACATACACTGTCGATACAGTCACTGCATAGAAAAGTCCCATGTTAAGGCCAAACTGCATAGTAAGCGGAGCCTTAGACTTATAGTAGATCCCTAGCTCCCGATTCTCGCCACGTTCCTCCAAGCAGCTTAGGATACAGAATCCGACCTTGGGTCAACTTCCTGTTTGCAACGTGGAACGACACCACATACGGACCATGAAGACCCTTTCGACCAAAGGCTTGTGGGTGGAGGGCTTTTGGGTGTGGGGTTTAGGATTGGGGGCGTGTTGTTTTTGGATAGCCTCCAGGTATATGTCGAATAGATGCTCGTACGAGCTTTCGCGCAGAAAGCATATAACACAGGACATGATTTGAGCCTGCATTTCGTACAGTGCGACTACCCGGAAAGTGCCATAGCAATATCAATGCCACGGCATGTCATTATGTAAAGTCCATGCAACAACCACCAACTGATGCGGTTGGTGTGGCATGAGATCGATCTCTCTGCAGTTGTGCCTGCCCCATTTCTTCTTCGGGGTCATGGTTCGGGGCTTCTAAAACCAAAAACCTAAAAGAAGTTTCGGTGGCGGGTTCAGGGTTTAGGCCCGTACTTGTTTGGGTGCACGGCACTGCCTGCCGGTGTATTGATGAATCGAGCCCGTACTGGAACCTTTATGGTTTTATTATTATTATCATTATTATGACTATTGCTATCATTGTTGCTATTAGTATGTTTTGTTACTCTTCTTTTTCTTCTTGTTCTTATTATTGTGGAACCTTAATCTAACTATTGAGGACCTACAGTATTTGAGCGCAGTTGACCCTGGGCTCCAATTGCCAAATGTCGAGCTGAGTCTCGAGCCGGCACAAAGCTTTGCCGAGGACTTGATGTCGATCCAAGAACAACGTGGTGAGACCAAACTAAACATCAAAGACCTAAACTCCTAATTACTCCGAACCTTTCTGAACCCTAGACCCTGAAGCCCTTGTAGGGACCCGCTTCAAGGAACCCTCCATAGAAAGCCTCAAACCATACGGCTGATGGACAAAATCCTGCATGACCCATAATAAGGAATATACCATAATTCCCATAGTTTAGGGTTCTTAGGGTCATGCAGGATTTTGTCCATCAACCGTAGGAACCCGGGATCTTGACGGTCCAACATGTGCTAATGGAACCGCAGAGGTCGGATGAAGGTCCCTTTCTCACCGTCTCCCCCATGGCAGATTTTAAGAAGGCTTTAGGGTCTGTTTAGGGTTTAGGGTTTAGGGTCTAGGGTTTAGGGTTTAGGGTCTGTGAACGTCTAGGGTTTAGGCCAGGGCGTTAAAGGAATGCATTTATAATATCTAGGCTTGCATGAAGCCAGCAACCGTAATCCTAATTACCAACTCAAGGACATATAACAACATGCGTACCTATGTGTGTATATATATATATGTATATGTATATAAATATAGATATAGACACAGACACAGACACAGACACACACCCGCACACACGCACACACGCCTACTGAGACAAGCACAGAGGATTCTTTCGGGGTGCAAGTAAGATCTAGTGTTTGGGATTTCGCGTCAGGTGCTTTGACAGCACATGCAGTTTCGAGCTTAGCTGCATCAACGCTTGCAGGTTCATGTTGCCAAGTGTAGAGCTCATACATGTTCATCTTACCGAGATTTGCAGTTTGGTAGCCTTGCGGTCAGTCTTGTTGTCAAGACTCTAAACTCCTCTCGCCGGGGAGTGCGACTTGTGAAAGGGACCACTTAGCAAAAGAAAAGAAAAGACCGCGAGTTCGACTTTTCCATCGTCTAAGCTAATCACGACCAAGGGCCCTTGCGAACCACTGACAGTTTTACCCCGCCTCGCGCACAGTGAGGTTATGGTAGGGTTGAGGGTTTACCTCGACACTAGAATACATCCCAGACCCCTACTCTACGTGTTGCGGTCACTCTATTGCCGTGACTCGGTGTGCCGATGAGTGGCTGGCTGCTTATCGTTTTTGTATGGGAAGAACGGGGCTGGCACTGCGGGGTGTTTAGAGTCTCAAGCTTAGAAGCCTCAGGGGTTTGCCTAGTAGTACTCATCCTGGTGGTTCCTTCTGCTAGTCAAAGATTTTAAGGTATAGATAAGCTTAAAGCATCCAATGCCCTAATTTCTCTAACTACCATTACCCCTGTATTACTTGTGGCTTCATGTTGCGCCTAGGCCGGCCCATCGACGAGGCCTGGGGGAATGAACAAAAGCAGGGCGCGAAAGCATCAATGTCGTCCTGCCTGCCATGGTGGTCAAGACACTTTGACAATGCTCACAATCACGGCTTAATGCCCGCAATCAGTGCTGAATTCGCAGATAGAACCATACCGTCACTGATAAAAGTTCGCAGTGACTCACAACTACGAATACAAAGACGTCACCAGTACAGACATCATCACAAATCGTGACACGGAGCCGTTACATAGAAACGCAGGCGCGGAGCAAGAATGTATCAGGCAGTCTCAGAGTCCTACAAACATCCTCCCCTGGTCAATGTTAACCACCCTTTACGCTTTCCGAGGTTTGGGTGTCCAAAAATTTTTCAGTGGGAGCACATAAGCAAGCAGGATTCTTTCTCTTGGAAAATCCCTGGCAGGGACTTGGAGCCTCCCTATCCCTGAAATACAAGACAGACCTACTTAGGGTTCAAAGGTCTACAGTAAACCCCATAAAGTTGGAAACCTGGTTAAGGCCAAATAGTGCTGGGATTCCCTATACATTACTCTTAAGGATTGAGGCTATTGGGTTTCCAACTTTTCGGCTTCTACTGTATATCTACAGCGCGTACTTGGGGCTAACGGGAGTGTTGGGGTTGTGGCTAGAAGGCTTAGGCTGTAGGACGTTTTGCTTCAGGTTTGGGGTTGAGGATTGGCCAACATAACCCCTTATAGTATTACAATATACCCCCAAACAAGTTTAGTTCAAACTATTCAGGCTCGGTTTATAGAGCCCGGAAGGGACGGTTATAGAAACTGAAACCTTGCTCTAATTATGAATGTCCCTTTTCATATTTCGAACCACTTTTGGCTACAAGTTACAAGTGCCGGCAGGCGAGGGCGCCGCACACGCGCTTCCAGCTGCACTTTGAGTCGGTCCTTGCCAAGGCTACTGGGTTTGGCGTGTTTTCAGGACCCCCCCCCCTGACCCCCCNCCCGCCCAAGTGGGAGTTTCCGAGAATTAGGGGTACCTTGTATTGGAGTCCTTATAATAAGGATCCTACTAGTTAGGGTACTATATTAGGGTCCCCTATTTTCGGAAACTCCCAAGTGCCCTTTAAGAGAGCCTTTGTGGCATAATGGTCCTGACTAGTAGGCATTTAGGGCATAATCTCACCTTTGGTTAGTAGGGAATGGAGGAATGGGGTACAATTATAACTACTATTACTACCATTCTTCCATTCCCTACTAACCAAAGGTAGATAATAGAGGGTAGTTGGCAGGTCTTGGTAAGGCTAAGGGTTGAGGGTGGAGAGGTTGAAGAAGGATTTTGGTGGTTTTCAGAGACTCCAATATCCCCTTATAATTAAGGAATATACTTTAAATTATAATAGGATTCCTAATATGATTTAAGGAATATTCCTTAGTTAAGGGATATTGGAGTCTCTGGGTCGTTTAGACTGGAGGGACTTATAAAGGGATCTGGGGCCCCTGTTGGAGGCTCCAGAAGGACTTGTCCGGCTTCCTTGGCCCTATGCCCCAAACAAGTAAACCCAAAACCCTAAACTCTAAACACCAAAAGCCTAAACACCTAAACCCTAAACCCCGAACCTAAACCTTAAGCCACGCCATCAGTTGTAGGTCTCCGGCCACGCGCCGGCAGATTTCGTGGTATGCGCAGAAGCCCAAGGCATCGGCGGACAGGCCGACTGCAGGGAGGTGGTGGCTTTCTCTTTAGGGCTTACCTAGAGTCTCCATTGTAGTTCCTTTTTTTGGTTATCCAGTTTTATGGTTAGGAACCTATAGTAGAGATTTTGGTTAACCAAAAAAAGGAACTACAATGGAGACTATAGGTAAGGTTCAAATTTTGGGATTCGGATTCAGGATGTAGTACTGCAGGATTTGGGGTTCAATTTAAAGGTTTCAGCGTTTCGGTTGTTTGGTTAAGGGTTTCTGGTGCAGAGTTTAAAGGATTTCGGGTTTAGGATTATGTAGACCTCTGATTGACATGAATAAAGCCACCCCTCTTTACATATGCCCCAACACCGTATTCAATGAATTGAAGACCCTATATTAGAATCGCTCTTTTCGGATACTTTGTTGTCTGATCAAACGACCGCTTCGGAGAGTCTGAGCCTATCCAAGACACAGGGTTTAGGGCCTGGGTGGTATGAGGCCTACTGAAAGGATCAGGGGACCTAGCAAGTACGATTTCAAGTAAGGTATCAAGCCCCGATGAAGGTGCTTAGAGCCCTGACTTGTGACTACCCAGGAGCCCGGCTTCAGGATTTGTCTCTGAGGCACTGAGGCCGGACGGTTGTTTGAGAACCTGAGGCTCAGCATCGTGACGATTGGTGGCTTACAGGTTTGGACCCTAAACCCTAAACCCTTGTACCCTAAACCCTAAACCGCGCTGGCAGGGTTGCAAAGACTTGCTACCCGCCCTCAGATTTTAAACTCAACTAGTCTCCAATCTGCGCCCAACCTCAGAACCCCGAACCCTGAACTTGCCCTACACCCTAAACCTCTAAACTCCTAAACCCCTAAACCCCTAAACCCCTAAACTTCGGAGGATCCCTGGAGCGTGTGTATGCGAGGCCTTCTTGGTCCACAACACGCGGATCAAGCCGGAATGGCTCACTGAGTTAGCGTAGCCTGGCCTTTAGGGTTTGGGCTAGGGTTTAGGGTTTAGGGCCAGTTGTGGGTTCGAGGATTCAGGGTTTAGGGTCTCTAGGGTTTAGGGTTTAAGTTGGGGTGGGTCTGGGGCTTTTGGGTTTGGGGAGTTTGGGCTTTGGGTTTTGCGAGCTTCAAACTAAGTTAGGGTGGGTGTTGGTGCTTTGGGGTGGAGACAGCTGAGGGAGCTGTTATAAGGGTTTGGGTTACTCGGGTTGTGGTTACTTGTAGGAGTCCGTTGAAGGTTATTCCTAAACCCTAAACCCTAAACCTTGCTTTTCCATGTTTTTGTCTGAACTGCCGTGAGGGTGCAGGACAGTTGAGCTGAAGCCCCGAGCCTGGACCATCAACCCTAAGCCTTTTACTCTTCTAGGTAGGGCTTTGGGACATTTTATATTTTCCCTTATTGGGCTTAAGAGGAGCTTATTTACTAATATTTTTCAAAGGCTCTAAAGGCCCCACCTAGTCTTTATATCCAAACTAGAAGGCCAATGAACCGTGTTTGGGTTTCGGGCTCATGCGATTGCGATTTGGGGTTTAAGCTTTCATACTAGCCTGCACCATCAACGCTCAACCTGCTACTCTTACCCTAAACCGTAAACCCCTAAACCCTAAACCCTAGACCCCTAAACCCTAAACCCTAAACCCTAAACCCCTAAACCATAAGGGGTTTCGGACAGAGGACTCAGCCGTTTTGTCTGCTGAGGCCTCACTACTTCAAGCAGGTCCGGGCGGGCGAGGCAAGACAAGATCTCTGAGAGGCGAACTCGGCGAAAGGCATTCTTGGCACAGGGCTTAAACCCTAAACCTTAAGCCTGAACCCTAGAAGTTAGGGTTTAGGGTTTAGGGGGTTTAGGGTTTTGGCGTTTAGGGTTTAGGGTTTCGGGGGAATAAGGGTCCAACGGACTCAACAATTAGGTACTCGGTTTCAGCATAGTAGTTCTAGGTAGGTTAGCATTTTGGAAAGTATATGATCATTAGGTACTTGGACCCTTGGGGCAGGGCTTCAGTCCCAAATCCTTAAAACCCTATAGATCTTACGCCCCAAACCTCCACATCCGAAATCCTAAACCCTCTCCGGTTAAGGGGTGCATTGTTACAACCAGAAAGGTTTTTTAGCTGGTTACCCGAGCGGCTAGTGAGGCGGTCGAGATTGAGGTCTAGCTTCCCTCCAGGAGACGACTTTCGGTTTAAGTTTCATGGTTTAGGGGTTAGGGTTTCTGGTTTTAGGGTTGCTGGGTTTTTGGTGTGTGGTTCGATAAATGAGGGGCGCAAGTTCAAGGTCAAGGGGTCGAAATAACCGTACTGCAAACCGTGAGTGCAGAAATCCTACACCCTTACATAATACCATCCTTGAGGCACAATTCTCAGTGGCTTTATGCTCGTTTCTCTTAGCCCCAATTAATCAAGCCTAAACCTTATAAGCCCTAAACCCTAAAGAACCCTAAACGTTAGGGGGAGAGCCATTTGCTGTTTTGCTTCTGCACAGCTGCGAGCCGATTTGCAGGAGAACGCCAAAAAGAGTCGGAGTTTGCTAAGGGAATGCTATTGCCGAATTTTCTGACCCCTATGTCAAACGAATCGGGTGCATCGCGCAAGAGGCATGCACATGGTTGGACTGGCGCCTAGCGTTTGAGCTTATGAATTCTGAAAACCGCCAGACTCTAAACCCAAAGGCTTTACGCTCCTCGTTTCGCCCCAACACAAAAGCAAACACCCCAAAATTGGAACCTGAACTAACCATGCAGATGTTAGACCAAAAGCTGAGCCAACACCCCAAAATTGAAACCTAGACTACATCATGCAGATGTTAGCCCATAAGCTTTGTAAGCCAAAAGCCCAACCCTTGATGTCGGAAGCCATGGAACGAAGACTCCCGAAAAAAACATTGAAACCGGCACAAACATCGTGTGATAATGTGTGAAAAGCAAGCCAAGTTTCCAGGTCCTGAAAGTGTGCAACTTACTGTTATATGAGTCAGCTGCAAGTCTTGTGTGCCAGAACCTGTTTGCAAGTGCCATCGGCCCTACAAAAGCATTGGTGATGGTAGCCTGTCGTACATTTGGTAAAACTCTATACCCGACACACCCCCAAGACGCTCAGGATGCAGCATGCACTTTCGTCGGAGTGTGACACCTACACGCAGCAACTACCTAGAGTTATTGGGAATCTCAGGGACCCAGAGACTCCAATATCCCTTAATTAAGGAATATTCCCTAAAATATAGTAGGGTCCCTAATATAATTTAAGGAATATTCTTAATTGAGGGATATTGGGAGTCTCAGGGGAAATCCTCACTCCCACCGGCGCCGTTTCTGGGTCAAAGCCGCGGGGTGCGGGGCCACGGCTCCGAGCCAAGGCACATCGGAAGTAATTTTTGTAGGGTTCCTTTAAAGGGTTCCCTAGGGGTCCAAAGGACTCAATAGTTAGGTACTCGGTTTTAGGATTTGGCCGTGGCAATCGCAGTATGTCTTAAGGTTCAATTTGGGGGTAGGCGCTTGGAAGCCTGGGAGTGTGGGCGCGGTGCCCGAAAGCCTGAAATATCTTGAGCCCGGATACCTGAATCCGGCACCACAACCCAATGGGTCGAAGTACTGGCATGGAGGAGTTTATTCTTGGCCTACCTTTGGTTAGTAGGGAATGGAAGAATGGTAGTAATAGCAGTTATAATTGTACCCCATTCCTCCATTCCCTACTAACCAAAGGTAAGTTGGGGGTCAACTTTGTCTTAGCTTCGCACTGAAGACTGAAGACCCTTTACAAAGAATTCAGGCCTGCTCCCCGCAAAGACTGCTTCCTCAGACGGCCTGGGCCGAAGATAAGGATCTGGTTCGGGCTCAGGGTTTGCGAGTTTAGGGCTTAAGGTTTCAGAAAGCAGAAGACCTGAAACCGTAAGAACCCTAAACCCCTCCCGTGATAGAACACCTATGACCCTTATAGACATTTTCCGACCCTAAGGCCTAAACCCACCTAAGCCCTGATAAAACCGTTGCAGGAATCCTTATTGCAACCCCAAGCCCCGAAACCCTAACACACGGATTGAATAATTACCAATCGTATGCCGCACCATTCCCCAGAACCTTATTCTATTTACCATGATCGCTATATGAAGTTGAAGCCACTGGGTTCGTCAGGCCCGCCGGCGACCTCGCCACTATGGTGCCTCGGCGACTCCTTTCTTGGGGTGCCAGGGATCCATTGTTTAGGGCTCTGGGGTTTAAGGCGAGGGTTTCTGCTGATTTCGATTTCTAGGGTGTTATTGTTATTGTTTTTTGAGAAGGTGGGGGTAGGTGAAAAGTGGGGTGGGTAGTTATAGGGGTGAGGTGAGGTGAATCAAAGATTGCGAATGCCATGCTCCCTCAGGGGTCGTGGCCCTAACATGTTTGCATGCTCGCTCGCTCGTTCTTTTGTTCCCCAAGAGCAGGCTCCCCCGCAGGTTTCCCCAAGGATCGCAGTGATGCTTCGTGATGCGGGGCTGTTGTAGTTTATTGCACGAACTT
>BGNK01006209.1:422-19181 GCA_003297005.1 Symbiodinium sp. clade A Y106
GTTTGTGCACTTGGGCGCTTCGGGCAGGAGATTGGTGCTACCCAGCCGCTTGAGTTCTTTGACCCCCTGGACCTGGCTGAGGACGATCCTTGTTGGCAACCCATCAGGCGCTGGTTGCTGCACCGCCCAGACAGCCAGAAGTTAGTAAACCGGCATAGCCAAGGAGGAGAAGTTCCGAAAGTTCCGCACGGCAGAGATCAAGCACGGCCGTCCTTCAGCCGTCAAATTAGAGTCCCAAGTCGCATGGGTTGAGGTAGAGGGGGACCGTGAGAACCTGAATGTTCTGCGATCTGTCTGATGATCTAATTTGAAGGTTTCGGTCCATGCTTTGGCAGATTCTCATCCTTCCCCCAGTTCCGTCTTGCCGTTTCTCTCATGGTGTCACGGACTGGATGGAGTGGAACGGATGCCTGAGGCGTTGCCATGATGGCAGCTGCAGGCGCAGTAGTCCAGCACTACGTGGCCTGGCGATCTCATATTCAACAGCATCAATCGCACCTTGAATCTTGAGCGCTACCCGCCTGCATGTCGAATGCTCGAAGCATTGCGCCGTTGCAAGGTCAAGCTGCCCTTCTTGAAGGACGTGCCCTCGGGGGTCACGGCCCTTCAAACGACGAAAGGCAGCTCGACTGCATTGTTGCATGTGCCGCTAGAGTGAGTCCGGAAGCATCCTGAACCCAACGGCAGACGGCAGAGGTCTGTTGGCTGCTGGCGTGCTTTTCGCTGCCTGTGGCTACGTGGAGACAAAGGTCTGGAAACAGGCCCTGCATGTGTTTGGGCTGAGGCCTTTCTGACCGGTCATTTCAGGGCTTGCTGCAGGATGAGGCCAAGGAGCCGGGCAATTTTGGAGATCCTGCCGGATGGTCGCAGACTGGCCTCGGAGCAGGCGCCACAGAAGTGAATCACTACACCGTCTACCGCTGCCACGGCGTTGCCTTTGAACTCTGCCAAGAGGCTCTTACAGCAAGACCATGCGAGAGCGAGAGCTGAACAACGGCCGATTTGCCATGACGCTTGGCCAGACGAATTGCTCCTATCGGCGAAAGGGGAATCGTGGCGTGACATAGTTAGCCGGTGTGTCGCACTTTTGAGCTGATCTCGAGGTTTGCCATCGTGGGCATCATTGCCGGAGAGGTGGTTTCTGGAAAGGACTGGCTCATTGCTTTGTCGCTCCGAATCCCATGGTTGCATCGAGCTGTTCGTGTTGTTCGGTGTTCTGCTTGCAGGATGCCATCGAGCAGCTGACGCTGAAGACGCCTCAGCCACCGACCCCGGTGCTTGCGGAGGTNCTCCGAATCCCATGGTTGCATCGAGCTGTTCGTGTTGTTCGGTGTTCTGCTTGCAGGATGCCATCGAGCAGCTGACGCTGAAGACGCCTCAGCCACCGACCCCGGTGCTTGCGGAGGTGGCAGCGCAGACCCCGGTGCTTGCGGAGGTGGCAGCGCAGACCCAGGCCAGCCGCGGGGTAGGGCTGTTTCCTTCATCTTCAGGGATGTGGAGAACGAAGGCGATCCTTGTGCAGGTTTGCCCGGAGAGCTTCTTGGGTTGGCATTTAAAGACGGGTCAGATGCCTGAACGGGCCTTTAATCTCCTGGCCTCAAGATGACCTCCCCGCCGTCCATCATCCTGCCCGCAAGCCTGCACCTTCATGCCGTGGGGCGGCAGCACGGTTTGAACCTTGCAAGGGCTCACTGAGTGATAGTGATAGGGTTTTGCCACTGCGGAATGTAAGAAGGCCGCCATCAACAGTTTTGGTTTAATGTCTGGGCTCTAGGAGATTCGTAAGAACCTCGTGCACAGGAAGCTGTCCAGCAGCTCCAGTAACTGGTGTGAGGCCGCCGTGGGCTTCGCAATGCGGTAGCCTGTAGAGCTTTGCAGTGCCGGGCGAAGCTGGCATGTACATACTGGCAGTGATTGATCTCCACGAAAGCCGTAGCAGCTTCGGCGATTTGCTGCAGATGAGGCAAGATGCAAACTTGTAGCGACTTGTAGGTTCGGCTGATGTTGGATTTGTGCCGCCGGCCGTTAGTTTTGAGTTTTGACTGGCTTGTACTTTAACGCCCGAGAGCTGGAATGCTCCCACAGCTCGGCTTCTCAGGCCTTTTTCCAGACAAGTGGTCATGTCGACCACTACATGGTGTCACGGAGTCCCCGAAGATGCAAGTAAAGCCACCCAAGCTTTGCACTCAAAGTCGCAACAGCATCGCCAAATGAGCAAGCCAACGCTTGGAACAATGTGACACCATCATCCAATGATCTCTGCGGTTGTTTTTCGAGCCGCCTGCTGTGCATCCACGTTTCCACAGATTTGCCGGATCCACTTTGCAGTACCGTACACCATGACCAACATGGATGTGCCTGTCGGAGTGGGTGGCCGCAGAGCTACAAGCGCTCAAGGTCATTCCTTGCTTTGCTCGTCGGATACTTCCGAATGCTCGTGCTGATAACGTGCCCTTGGGTCGCAGTCTGGGCGTTGGCCCAGACGGTCCCTGCCTTGTGTTTATCAGTCCGGAGCAGCCATTTGTGCGAGCTACAGCTACGCAATGAGCTCAGACTTGCCCTTGGCAAGGTCGCCCACTTGTCACTTCGAAACACATGCAGACAGTAAAAACCATGCCTGCGAAGCAAGCTGCGCCCGGCCTTGGGCACCCTCACGTGAAGCACGGCGGGTTTTAGCGCGGGCTCGCAGAACGAAGCACGGCCGCTGCGGCCTAGGCCCAGGTAGGCTGCCATGTTGCGTACCCTCCTTGTCGTTGCGGTCCTGAACCTTGGCTCCACCCTGGTGCTGAACGANAGCGCGGGCTCGCAGAACGAAGCACGGCCGCTGCGGCCTAGGCCCAGGTAGGCTGCCATGTTGCGTACCCTCCTTGTCGTTGCGGTCCTGAACCTTGGCTCCACCCTGGTGCTGAACGAAAACTCGGGAAGTCCTGTGCAGGCCGCGAGCAAGGCCAGCCACGCCCAGGAGGCTCTGACGAAGGGCAACACGACACAAGGAGAGGAAAGGGCAGAGACTGAGGCCCAGGAGGTCTCAGATACGGGCACTGAGCAGGAGGGGGCGGAGATGCTCTCCGACGAGACGGAAGTGCAAGAGGACGGGGTGGACGAGGACTTGTCGCCTCAGTCAGATGAAGATCCGTCTGATGAGAAATTGGATCCTGAAGAAACTCTGGACGTTCCCGCCGGTGCAGCGGTTTCGGCCGCCGCAGAGTCCGAGGACGAGTCTGACGAGTGAGAGGGAGGCCAGGGNGAAGATCCGTCTGATGAGAAATTGGATCCTGAAGAAACTCTGGACGTTCCCGCCGGTGCAGCGGTTTCGGCCGCCGCAGAGTCCGAGGACGAGTCTGACGAGTGAGAGGGAGGCCAGGGCTTGAACGCCTGCTCCCAACACGGCCGCGAAACTGCAAGCGGCTTGCGTTCCACGCAGCAAAAGGGCGCCGCCGGCATGCAGGGGCTCGCGGGCTTCCGAATCACCATGGGCACATATCTTGCTGTAACAAATCAAGTTGTGATGAGGTGTGCTGGCTGAGCTTGTCCCTGCATATATTCACTGTCGTAAACGGACGTCCCGCAGGCCTGCAAAGAGTGTAGGCCGGAGCCATGCGCAAAGTAATCACAATCAATAGCTTTGCACGCAGCAAAAGCAAAGCATGTGAAAGCCTATGTTCATGGCTGCTTCAAGACGAACCAAGCACCTCATGGCCAGAACGACCTGCGTCATTGTTAGGGGGCTGCTGCATGGCCGCAGCAGGAAGTGGCGATCAGGCAGGTCGATAAGTGTCAGGGTTTCGAGAAGCAGCGAGTTTGGAGACAGATTGCGAAGGCATGTGGGGGGCAGCGGCCACGGGAGCAGACGTTGGCTGGGCCCTCAGCCAGAGATGGGCTTTGTAGCTTAAGCTCAAGGCCCCACGCTTTGCGCAAAAGGCGGACACAAGTGTGCTTCGGAGCCATGGTTTAGACTACTAGGCTGCTAGACGAGATCCAGGTTCTGAGGGTCGTAATGAACTCGAGCGCGTTCTAATTTGCTGCCTCCTCGAAGAGCCATATGGCGTACGGCAACAAGGGAGCCTAAATCTGCCGTGGAGTGTTTGAGATGATTGCCGCCAAGGTCTTCAGTCTGGCTGCCGTTCCTTTTCATTCAGCCGGTGCTGCGGCAGAAGAGATCGAGGACATGTGGTGCGAGCGCTCCACTTCGTGTTTTTGAAGTTATGACTGCTAGAGGAACCTGTGGTCACGCTTGGCCGGCTGGAGGACCCCCGGCGCATGTCCCTTGTTGGCACTGTTGGCACCCAGATAAGTCTCCGTGCAGCGCCACGGCTTCGTTTTTGTTGCACTGTCAGGTCCGACGCCGGATATTGTGCGCGCGAGGAGGTGGAGATGCAGCTTGGCGGACTGTGCCGACTCCATCCCTGCAGTGCTTGAGCCTTGTCCTGCTGGTCCGTCTTCCGTAAGGCTGTGGAAGCAAAAGTCACGCATGGACGCTCTCTTCGACGGAGGTCACAGAGAGGTCTGCCTCGGTTTCAGTTGATCTCAGATTGTCTGATGGTCCCATCTGGGCCTGGTCAGGCCTACTGGATGGCTCGTGATGAGATCTATCCTGAGGCCGGGCTCGTTATTAAGATCAGAGCTCTGTCGGCTTCACTTCCGAACAAGGCCGGCCATCGGGGCTCTGACCGTCAGCCGTTGGGCAACAGATCAGGGGACAAAATCGAGGAAGCTTACGTCTGTAGACTGCAGTATACGATGGAATCACCTGCGATGCTCCAGGAGATCGTCACTGCAGTTGGGAAGCTGAAGGAGGCCGATGACGTCGGCTGTGGCATGTGGTGTTGTGGGGAGGGTTTTATCTCGCAGGTGCTGAATCGATGCAAGGCCAAGGCGAGCCGAGCCTCCGCGAGTTTTAGCCTTTAGCTGGGCCTTTTTTGTGATTCTCAGGGCCAGCTGGTCTTCGCAGATGTTTGCGGCGCGCCTGGAGCATGGTCCAAGTACTTCTTCAAGCTGGGTCGGGGCCTCGCGACCGTCACACCATCTTGATCATTTGAATCTTTTTATCTATTTTAATAATTGTAACTGTTTTATGTATTCTAATCATTGTACTTACGTGATGTGAATTTTACCAGATCCAAAGCCCTGCACCAGGTGCCGAGGCCGAGTGTGCCGTCCGCGGCTTCGGCTTCAGCCTCCGCGAAGGCACCAACGCCCTGAGCTGCACCTGGTTCCCCGAGGACAACTGGGGATAATATGGTTTCCTTATTCGGGATCTATTTTATTTAAGTTACCCGAATAATCCGAATAGGGATCTATAGCAAATAATCGGGTTCCCCGAGCACACAGGGGGGTTTGGATTTAGGGTTACCATAACAGGGATCTATATTGTTTAATATGGTTCCCCGAGGACCAAGCGGGGTTCTGGGCTCTTGTTAAGGGATTTAGTTTAAGTCACCATAATCAGGAAACCATTTTATCTACTATAGATCCCTATTAACCCAAAGCATTGCAAGGGAACGGAAAGGATGGAGTTGGAAGGCTGCCCCTGACCCGCCATAGATTCAATCACAGATGCTGGAATGCCAGAACTTTCAGTTCCTTTCATTTCAAGTCTCTGGCATGACCTGATGACGCTGCAGTCTTTCGTGCTACCGAGTAGCAGACATGACGCGCTCTGCTCTTTCTTCGATGCGTTGTTTTGCATCCCGCATGGAGACATTCCAATGGTCCACGAAGGCCCGCTCACCTTCGAAGAAGGCGGCAAACACGCGCTTGAGCGAACTGGCACAATCACTTTGCGCCTCGAAAAAGGACCCGTGGGCTCTTGTGCTGGATGCTGCCTCGCTGGCCTCCAGCAGTGCCCTTCGTGGTGTGGGATTTCGGGCCAGCCGCATCATCGTACCGAACGACAGTGATGCACCCTTCGGCAGCAACTGCTTAAGCAAGGCGACTGTGCTGCAAGGCTTATGCCTTCAAGACTTCATCATCCAGAACTCAAACAAAGACCGCAGCTATGGTCCCTTCAGTTGCGTGTATTGCGACTTCACGGAGTGCTTGTATGGAAGTTGGAAGCCACCACAAGAGCTCGAGGAGCTTGACCATACTCTTGCTGCAGCCCCGTATAGATCCAGCCCAGGCCAGGATTTGAAAGCCTTGTTTCGCAGTGGCCAGCTGGAAAGCGGAGCCGTGCTCGCCGTGACCCTTGCACACCTGCGCTCGAACAAGCAGCCGGAACAATGGCAGCCGCTGCGGTTGCTGATCCTCGCTGTTTTGGGACATTTTTCTCAGCCCCAAGCTAAGCCTAGCTCCAAACCAAGGCATGTGACAAACATGTAGCTGAGATTGTAGACAGATCAGGATCGGAGCACTTGCAGCGGAACTGGGGTGGTGCAGTGTGGTCGTAGATCGCTTGGAGCAGCGGGCGGTTGCCACCGAGTTCTGGGTACTTGGCGAACCAGGAGACACCGCCCTGCAAGGGCTGCTGAAGGCGGAGATATCGAAGCTCCAAAACCTCTGAGGCGAGCGACGTAAGCGTCCGCGCAAGAAGCGTCCGAGTACGGCCGGGGACCGATGGCCGGGGTCCGGAGATGTTCTGCCTGGAGGTCGGAAGGGAGGGCCCAGGCTGGAGATGCACTGCTTTTGCGGTCCAAGCGACGTCTTTCCCACGTCGCCTCGTCGCCGAGACTTCACTGAGCCAAAAAGCTATAGCTAGAAGCCAGGGTGATCGGAGAGGCCGTCTTCGGCAGGCGGACAGTCCACTGATATCAGGTATGGGTCGTCCAACGAAGCCCTTTGACCGCCTCACACCTTTCTTCTAGATTCTGGTGGAAATGCGCTCGCAGTTCTGTTTCTTCATGGCTGCAGGACTTGGTGAAGCGTTCGGTGCTCAAGCTGCGCGATTGGATGAAGAGCTGTCCTACCTGGAGTCGGCTAGGGGCTAGAGTGCTTCCCAAGGCGAGAACTTTGTGGAGCTATGGGGAGCTGATGGGAGCGGAAATGTCGGATCCCTTCCAAAAGACGGTGTCCGTCTCCATTTTGGCTGAGGGCTGAGACGTCTGAGGTCTGCCTGCCCTCAAACGTGGCTCACGCTGCTGCCGAAGTTGGACGAGAAGCAGATGTGGTCCGCTCTCAGCAGAGAAGTAGTGATTCGTAGTGGCTGCTAGCGAAGGCAATGTACGGGAGGCCAGGAAAGAAGAGGAACCATTTCAGAAACTAGAGCAGACGTGCGAGAGGCCGGCCGCATTTCTTGTCGTACGGCCGATGAAGATGTTCAGATGACGCCAGATGGTACCAGCACAGCAGAACAACATAGAACAACGGCCTTGGGAGCAAGAAACAGCTGCTGCGAGGTGGAATTTCTCACCTCACCAAACGGCCGCCTGTCTCACGCAATCCTTGTCACGCGAGGGCACCGCGCATGAAACACGTGTCCCTGCGTCTGTGTGTCTCATTTCGTGATGCGGTGTCTGGGTCCAGCGCAGCGGCTGATCCAATCAGGTGATGGCAGATGGAGGCTTCTTGGTCAACAAAGGCCGTCCGAGACGAGAACGGTCTAGCTGTGAAGAAATGGCTGCTTGCTGCGAGCTGTGTGAGCTGTTGGTCCGAAGGAAGTAAGGGTGAACACATGGAGAACTACCAGGACCCCAGACTCCCCCAGACTTTAAGATGGTCGTCCTTCTGGCCACGCATTCTGAGGAGATCGTCTCTGGCAGCATCCTACTGGCCGAGGCTTGCGGCTCTCACGCTCCAAGGACGTGGTGTAGACGTTCCTTTTCTGTTAAGCACTCGACGAATGAAGCACGGGCAGGGCGCGAGATGCTGCAACGTGGAAGGGCTGCATTGAGAGCTTGGACACTTCTTTTTGAAGCATTTGCTTTCAAGCCAGTTCACGGCTGTAGCTAGCTCTCCAGACAGACGCGATGCGCTCGGTTCTGGGCACCTTGAACGCGATTGGAGTCTGCCTCCCATGTGTTTCCGGCCANCTCCTGAGCCCAGCCGCCTCCCTGCCCGTGCGTGAAGCGTGACTTGCCGCGTAGGCTGCAGTGGGCACTGGGACCTGGACCCTCTTTAACTTGCAGTGGCCAAAAGGTGCGAAAAAAAAGGGCTCCGTCACTCGTGAGCTGATTGAGGCAATCATGAAAGGGACGCTGCACATTGATCAGCCTTTTGTTGAACAGATTATTGCGTAGTGAGTGTCCTGATTGTTTCAATCACCACAAAACCTTCCGACGCATTGTGCCCTCAGCTTGCGGGGCCGGCAGCGTGGGTGCCCAGGATTACTGTCAGCTTTGGTAGCGAAAACAGTTGAGCCCATTATCCAGCTTTCGAGCTGGCCGTGTTTGGGGTTAGTAGTTGAGGAAGTAGTTCGAATCAAGCAAAGGCGCTGCAGTTCCTGGGGTCCGGCGTCCTTGGCTGGCCCTTGCCAAAGCTTGCAACTCTCGAATACCAGAGCTTGTGGTTTTTTGCCAACACGCCATTGCTCCATATCGAAAAATCATTATTGTCACCCCTTTCAGTTCATTACTGTCGCCAACACGGCTTCAAATGGATACCCTTGCCGGCTTTGTAAAATGACGGCCACCCCCTCGTAAAGGTACTGGATGGGGGGGGTTTACTGTGAGTGGTACCTATTTCCGGTGCCTATTTCGGGAGAGTGGGGGGGTCGGAATAAAATAGGTACCGGGGGATATGCGGACGGTGGTTCTTTAGAGCGAATAGATCCGAAGCTTGCGGCACTTGAGACAATAACAACAGATGTGCTGGACTTGGGAAGCTGCATTTCCGAGAGAAGTAGAGAAACTGGAATTGTCCAGAGAACGGGAGAGGNAGAGCGAATAGATCCGAAGCTTGCGGCACTTGAGACAATAACAACAGATGTGCTGGACTTGGGAAGCTGCATTTCCGAGAGAAGTAGAGAAACTGGAATTGTCCAGAGAACGGGAGAGGAGAGAGGTGCAAACCAAGAGGGGGGTGCGCAGAAGTTTCGCAAAGATTTAAGACTTACCTAATGTTGCGGAAGGGAGAGGAAGAACAACAGGGAATTAGACGAAGAGGACAAAGGGAAGAGAAATCCAAAATGCCAGGGTGCTGAAACCAGGCAGTTCGAGGTCTTGTGATGTCGTTGAGGTCTGTGCCAATCGTTGGTTGTGTAGCTTTTTTAGCAGCGATTTTTCGGGAATTTTTCGGGCATGCCCAGGCCGCCGCTTGAGCAGTTATAATATCATATTAGTTTGTACGGTAGGAAGCGCGGGGTGGGCTACCCAGTCCAGTACTTGTTTTGCTTCTTGCAAAAACTTACACTGCATGCCTTTCACAGAATGAATACCTGGGAAATACACCGAAGTTAGAATACCCAAGCTAGCCAGGCTACGGGGAAGCCGGGAAATAGGTACCGACCCGCACAGCCGCTGTAGCAGTTATACTAGTTTGTATAGCAGGAAGAGTGGAGTGGCCCCCCCAGCCCAGTACCTCTTTTGCTTGTTTCGGACCTTATTGGATGCATTCTAATCTAAGGGATACCTGGGAATACAGAGTGGCTACACCGAAGCTAAGCCACCCAAGCCAGGCCACCTCGAAACCGGGAAATAGGTACCGGCCTGCACCTACGCTGTTGCAGTTATATTAGTTTGTATAGTGGTAAGAGTGGAGTGGACCCCCAGCCCAGTACTGATTTGGTTTCTTTTAGGACCTGATTTGGTTTCTTTTAGGACCTTACCAGGTGCCTTTTGTTTCAGGAGTATTTGGAAAATACAGAGTGTTTATACCGAAGCTAAACCACCCACCCAAGCCAGGCTTCGGGGAAGCCGGGAAATAGGTACCGGCCCGCACCTCCGCTGNGGTGCCTTTTGTTTCAGGAGTATTTGGAAAATACAGAGTGTTTATACCGAAGCTAAACCACCCACCCAAGCCAGGCTTCGGGGAAGCCGGGAAATAGGTACCGGCCCGCACCTCCGCTGCATAGTAGGAAGAGTGGAGTGGACCCCCCAGCCCAGCACCTATATGGCTTCTTTTAAAACCTTACTGCATGCTGTTTATTTATGGAATGCCTTGGTCATACAGAATGTTTAATACCGAAGCTGCAAGCTAAGCTACCCAAGCCAGGCTACGGAAGGCGGGAAATAGGTACCGGCCTGCACCGCCGCTGTAGAAGTTATGTTGGTTTGTATTTTAGGAAGAGTGGAGTGAACCCCCCAGCGAAGTACCCATTTTGCTTCTTTCAGGACCTTGCTGGATGCCTGATATGTAGGAACGCACCAGAATCCTATGTNAGTTATGTTGGTTTGTATTTTAGGAAGAGTGGAGTGAACCCCCCAGCGAAGTACCCATTTTGCTTCTTTCAGGACCTTGCTGGATGCCTGATATGTAGGAACGCACCAGAATCCTATGTATTCATACACATCGTCTATACTTAAGCGAGGCTGGCATCAGGGGCTTGCATACATGGAAGAGTGAAGTTAATCCTTTGACCTATAAACTTCTGTGTAGGCTGTTATATGAAGAGACTGATAGTAACAGCTTGGGTGATAGACTTGTCCGGAAGATCTCAACAGGAATACGTGCCCTATCTAGGTGGTGTGCACACGAGGAAAGTTCCGAACCAAGTTTGATGCCTGGGTGGCTGGTTGTGAACAGGAGTCCCGACGAAAAACTTATGGCCAGCCGGTGTGGCTCAATCATGAAAGTCCACAGGGTCGAGACGGGGAAACGNAGTTCCGAACCAAGTTTGATGCCTGGGTGGCTGGTTGTGAACAGGAGTCCCGACGAAAAACTTATGGCCAGCCGGTGTGGCTCAATCATGAAAGTCCACAGGGTCGAGACGGGGAAACGGATACGCGTGTGTTGACACTCGAAACTATTCTAGAACCTGTTGCAAAAGCATGTGCAATTTGGGGGACAACAGACCAGTTGCAGGGGTGCACAAAAAGACAGAAATCCGCGACAGTGCGCCCAGTGAGAGTCATGAGACCTCCCTCCCCAACATCAACATCCTGCAATAGGTCCGGGTACCTATTCCTGGGGTCGTGACGACAATTAATCAGCTGGGAGAATCCTTCCACTCCCTCCGGACCCCCTCTACCTCAAGCCACCGTCGAAATAGGTACCGGTACCTATTTCCGACCCCCCCTCTCACTCCCCCACACACCCCCCCCTGCGACGGGGTGGCCATGTAAAATGGCTCCGTTCATATAAAATTCGAACCAGGCCAAGGCCTCAAGTTTAGCTGCTTTAGTTCCTGGAATATGGAGTCCTTGGTTTCTTGCCAAAGTTCTGTTTGCCGAAAAATGGAATAAAGACTGTCTGGAACTGCACTTTGTTGGCTGGGTTTAAGGTCCGCTAGGCAGCGAGCAAAAAGCTGCACAGCAGTGGGTTTCGCGTGAAAGAACGGAAGCAGTCCTGCTGCAGAACATTAGTCACTAGTGCCCAATGTTGTTGGGAAGAAACAGCCCGCATGAGAGTTGCAAGAACGACGTTGACTTTAACGATCAAGATTTCGAAGCAGCTGTTAAGTAGCAACCAACGCACCGCCGCTAAGTTTTGCGAACTTGGCCCCCCTTCCAAGGTTCGCACCATGTCTCTCCGCTCCTCCCAGCGTTCCGTCGGCATTGATTGGCGATGCAAGAATTATGTTTTGGCTGACTGTTCGGTCTGATAGCCATCTGTTGAATAGTTCATGATTTTTTCTCCTCGGTCGCTTGCCGCATGAGCAAACTTCGACTTGATTGCGAAACGATGCCTGCTCTCTGGCCTCCGTGTGCGTCTGGCTTGGCCATTGGCGGGTCCGCCGGTGCAGCGCTGCCGTGTGCTGCTCGCTCTGTGGCTTGACCACTGCGTTGTCTAGACTGTGCACACATGAGTCGCATGAGCCATTTGCGGCAACTGACCCCCGCCAAAATGCCCAGGAGCGACCGACAGAGAACTACGTTTCGAAATTGCTCGAGCCCCCAAGGCTTAGTTGTTCATTGTATCTGAAACCAAATGCTGGAGGAAGTCGTTGCGTTGCCCGGACGCGGGGCGCTTCTCGGTGTTGACGGAGCTTTCACAGTCCCTCAAACATAACACTTTACACGTCGGTTTGGCTCGGGCGGGTAGGATATTGGTTCTGTGACGGCGGCGAGATGGGAGTTGTTGTTGGCCAGCGGCTACCGACAGCAATGCTTTGCGACAGGGCGGTTGATGCAGCGATTCGGGCAGAAACAGCTGTGATTGCTGCATGGGGCTTACGACAAACGACGCCTGGAAAGGCTCCACACGGCTTCGCTGCGATCATTTTTTCTTGATCTACTTCTGTGGCTTAACATTGCGATAACAGTGAAGCTCGTGCAAAGCAAGATCCGAAACATGTCGCATCCCAGGTGGGGAACACAGCTGTCAGTGCTTAATTGCCATATGGGCGTCAGCATTGGTTCATGTTGGCGATAGACTATTTGTTCCAGAGGTTCTGGTAGTTCTGTTGCTTTCCCAGCCACCGCAATACGACCACTTTATCGCTGTAGACGGTGCAGCCATGACCACCCCCATCGACATGGAGGGTGTTACTTCGGCAGCAAGATATGAACCTTCTGGTGGTGGTGCAAGATGTGCATATGAAAACCTAGACTGCCGTAGTGGCTTAGTTGAGTCGTGAGTGCAATGCTTGGAACGGTTTCTTGCAATCCAAAGCGACAGAGGCAAAGTTCTCCATGATCAACAGTCTGCAGCTGCCTTAAATGCATCGCGCAAGACGCAAAACCTGTATTGAAAGCTTCTTGTGCCAGGAGAAGTGGCAATGCGCTCTATGACACAATGCGGCCCGGCTGTTCAAGTTTCCTGGGGACACGGCTGATGCAAATCGAAGATGGCCCACTAGGATTGCTATGTTGATTCCCGTGCTGTTCAAATTGTCCCTGCCTTATTCAATTCGGCTCAATAAAGCAGCTGCATGTTAACAAAGGGCCGTCGGTGACGCGTGATATTGTAGGATCTTGTGCCGTTCGCTTTGAGGCTTTTCGATGGAGCCTCCAGTTTGCTTCCTTTCATCAACGATATATGGGCCAAAGTGAAGAAAATGTTCAGGAGCTGCTTGCATGCTGCGTGCAGATGCTACCGCAAAACGACTTGCCCTTAACTGCCTGCATTCTACGGCGGAGCCAGCGTCTGAAAACTGGATCAGTGCATTTTTGTCAGGAGAGCGCCTCCTGAATACTACCAGCGCACCATCGAGGCCTGCATGCACCGTCGTTCCACACAATGATTACGACTGCGAGCATGTAGTGTTTTGAAAGGTTCAGCAGATGCGACGAAGCGATGGGTATTTGTACACCCCTGGACCCGGATATGACAGATCGACAGTTCTTTTGAGGGCACCCTGTCCGACTTGTCGTGTCCGTCCGTTATCTGTGCAGCATGAGCTTAGCTCATCGACGTGCAAGGCATTGACCCAGTACATTGCTGACAAGGTCTCGTCCTACAAGGAAGCCAAAGTGTCATTGGAGGATCACTACATGGAAGTCGAAATTGATAACGATGATGGCGACGAAGACGATCCTGAAAAAAACACGGAAATTGGGTTCCTCAAGACGTACTACCAGATTACTCAGAAGGTGCCTGAAGAGAAATGGATCGAGGTTGAACCTGGATTGACGATCTTTTTGAAAGTCAACGAAAGCGAGCGGCCTGCAGACAAAGACAGTGCTGCTTGACGAAATTCTCCACTTCGGTGTGAAAATGTATGATAGGAGAGGGCATCAGGATGCATTTCGAGGCGCACATACCAATCAAAGTTACTACGGAGATGCACATCAAGTCCCTCAAAGAGAAGCAGGCACTGGTACCGCATAAGCCAGGTAGGGCAGGAGGACTTTGCGTACTCCGTGATGTTGTGTGAAGGTTGTGGATTTTATAGACAAATCTTACCAGTGGTATTTGGACTTGCAGAGCAAGATGCAGTCCAAGAACAAGTGTCGGTACATGTATGCGTCTTGTCAGATTTCAGATTTCTACGTCACTTCCTATGGTTTCACAAGGTGCCACAATTCAATGCCTCCGTGATGACCCTGTTAAGGAGATGATTCCTTCGAAGGCAGAAGAAGCAGAAAAGAGATCGTACAGAAGATACAAATTGCAGCAAGCTCAGTCCTGTAATAGTACATAAGTTCGGGGCGTGTTGCTGAGTCCTCCCATCTTCCAGGTCGGGGGACAAGGCGTTTCAAAGCTTGTTCTTTCCCGAGAAGGCAGGTTTGGTTTGTTTGGCCCCATGCCAGTGCATGCCAAGCGCCTTGTTTGGAGGATACTCTAGTACAGATCTTGGACCACTTCAAGCATCGGACTGGCAAGTGGACCACCGCAAAGGGCACATGTTGGACGCTCTAGTGACTCTGGTTCACCCATGATTTTTCGTGGCCTTCTCTCTGTGCACAGTCCGACAAGTTGAGCTACGGCCAGGTACGGTATCCCAGGTTATCCGCACAAACTGGGGCTGCTGCTCTATGGCCCTCCTGGCACAGGCAAGAGCTATGTTGGCTCTTTGCGCTGTCCATGTCACGATGTGTCGCCGCCCGGACAAGGCAAAACCAGCCTGATCAAAGTCCTTGTCTGGTACTCAGCTTGTTTCGTGAGCATTGATTGCAGCAACAAATGGATAGCCACGGGCCGAGCCCCGGTACTGTCTTCTTGTGCTTCATGTGGCACTGCGCTTCACAGAGTTGCTGGGTTCCTCGTGCACGTTGCCACGAGCATGACAAGCCGATGCATTGAAGCTTGCCTCGGCATGTGAGGCGCAACATACAGCGCGGTCCATTGTGAATGTGCCTCTGGCACGCATCAAGACCAACACGGAGTTGATGCAGCTGAAACTTTGCTGTGAGACGGCCAGATAATGGCAGCAGCTAGCGTCTACGTAATGGCGTAATTAATGATGTCCGGTGCTATTGCTGCGGCAAGGATCTTCGACCAGAAGTACACGGTCGAAGGTATCGAAACCCCAGTGCGGCTAAGAATCAAGGATGTCATCTTCGTCATGGAGGCGCATGAACGGGATCCACTGTGGAGTCCTGTGACAAAATATCGCGACCTTGGTAAGGATGTGGACGCAGCCTCCCACGTCGTGCATCGCCTGGGCCTCGGATGTTGCACGGAGACTGCGCAGACGCTTCCTCCAAGGCCGCGACCAGTCGAAAGAAGCTTTGCGGGAGGAGCTGTTGAGCATGCAGAACTTCGATCGCATCGAGCGCTTGGAGAAGCTAGAAAGGACATCCGCCTTGTCATGTTTTGTTGTTGCTGGGTTAGTCGGTTTGTCATCACTCCAAAGCTCCGAGCATGCACAGGTTAGCCAACAAACTCGAGAAGCAGGAGGATTCTGAGTGCTTTGGCTGGAGGAAAGTTTGAATCTGGCTGAACCCGCCTTTATTGTGGCATCGACTCTGCCTTTTCAGGAAGACGAAGCCGAAAGCAACCCAGGAGCCCCAGGGGTTCGGCCTCTGAAGCCTACAGTCCGAGTCCGGAGTCGTGAGGAGGGCAAGACAGAAAAGGAAGTGACTGAGCATCTTGGCTCTTGGCGGCTTGCAGCTTCTCCTTCTCGCATCCTTTGCGACCGAAGTTCGTCTTTTTAGGACCGCGGCGGCGCCCGCGGCGGAACAGAAGGAGAAGGGCGTCACGCGAGAAGTGGACGGCAAGCTTCTACAGCAGATGCTGGATGTCATCCATGACAAGAGAGGCTGGCTCCTGTTCTCCCTTGCTCCGTTCCCTGGCCAAGATGCACCGCATGCCTGGCAGGTGGCGAAACGCTCTATGGGGTCGCAGGGCCCTCTGGCGAGACCGGCGGAGACCAGCTGAACCTGGCAGGGATCCTGAACACCCTCGACGGGGTGGTGGACATGCCCCTGAGCCCAAATTATGGCCCCGCAGCTCGTCAACCCGACAGGGTTTCCGCGCAGCAGAAGGCAGAGAGCCGTTCTCCGTTCCGATCTCAGGCCTGGGCGCCTACTGGTGGGGAGCCCCAGGGAAGCTCCCAGCGAATCGCTCGTTGCAGTGTTCTCTCCCCGTTGTGGCACCGAAGATCACCGAAGCTTCCTGGCAGGTCATGACTTCCAACCATCCTGAGAAGCTGGACCCTGCATTGATCCGGCCTGGTCGCATCGACAAAACCTTTCACTTGACTTACATGGTCGGTCACCAGGCGAGCGAGCAGCCAGAGCTATCAGAGCCACTGTTTCAAGTTTTGTGGTCCAGCTTCCTGCGTTTCGACATTTGCCATTCAGACAGGCATGCAACATGGTGGCCCATTATTTCCAGCAGGACCTGTGAGTGCAGGCAAGCAAAATATCAACTGTCTCGAGTCTGGCTCCTTAGGAAGTCAGCAGCGAGATCCAGGAAAGCAGCTTGGAAAGCACTTTGCCGACATGTGCGATGAATCAGGCACGACGGCCCGGACAAAAAGTCTCAGGACTGACCCTGCTACTCGACGGAGGGGTTGAGTCCAAGGACCACCATGATACTCTTGCCATAGCAGTGTTCTCGCATGCTTGACTAGCGACTAGTCACCATAGTCATTCATGTCATGCCCGCTGACCGACTTTCGCTGCTGTTTGGGAGGCTTTGGAAATCACTCCGGCACGGTTGGAGCAGCTTTGCGCAGAGCACGACACTGCAGAGGAGTCTTTGGGGGCACCTTTTGGGCGCTTGTCAGTGAGAGCCTTTTGGTTGTTCTGTGCTTCATGCAGAGCTGGAAAAGGTTTGTGGCAAGCTGTGTTCGCTGTGGAGCGCGTTCAACATGCAAGATTTGCGCTTCGGCTGTGAACTTGAAGCTCCCTCCGAGGACCTTTGCGCAGCTTTGGAGCTGTTGTTGGAGCCGAAGCCGAAGGTGCCAAGCCAAATTTCGCCGTCACAGTCGTAAGACAATTTCAAACTGAGGTTGTCTTGCCTTGCTATAGCTATGGCTTAGGGCTTTCTTTTTCTTTGGGCTTTTGTGTTATTATTTAGCAACCCGACCCGGACAAAACAATTTGAATCAGCATTTGAAAAATGTGCGGTGGCACCCGGTCTCAAACAAGTCTTTTATTTTGAATTTGCGACATGTAATCAAATGACAAATTTGTCTTGAATTTGGTACCCGGTCAAATAAAATTTGATGATAAATCTTGGGAAATCGTATTTTCAAGTTAGGTATCTGAATCTGAGCCCTAGACCATTGAACTTTTCCAAGGCCTTTAAATTTAATTGCAATTAAAGTATGCTAACTAAGACTCCATATAATATGCCAATCTAGTCTTTATTTAAAACCCTGACACTGAGCCGCGGCCAGCGGGATGTGCCTGCGCCAGGATGGGGTTCATTGAAGGTTTGAGATAATGATTAAGTGTTTAAATTTAGTTGCTCGGGGGTNGCCTGCGCCAGGATGGGGTTCATTGAAGGTTTGAGATAATGATTAAGTGTTTAAATTTAGTTGCTCGGGGGTCTCTTAAAACTTAGCGGGCCAAGGATTGGAAGGGTTGTCAAGACTAAGCATTATCAGGGACTAAGTTAAGGCTTGCAGTGGGAAGGCTTGAAGGCTTGCTGTGGGAAGGTTTCAGTTTGGGGGCCAGTGCTCTTTTTTGGGATGTCCCTTGGGGGTTTTCGGTTTTTTTCGAGTTAAAATTAATTTAATATCAGGATAATATTAACAGGGTCTTGAAGGCTTGCTGTGGGAAGGTTTCGGCTTTGGGGGCCAGTGCTTTTGTCGGGATTTACCTTGGAGGTTTTGGGTTTAACAACTTGCATAAACCCTTTTACTCTAACCCCTAAACCCTAAACCCTAAATCGCTAAACCCTAAACCCTAAGCCCTAATTTAAGCCCTGTCCCTGGTCTCTGTTGTTTCAGCCGCCTCACAAGTCAGCCCCATTGCTTGGCAGCGTCACCCTCAAGGCCCGCGGCAGTGTGTACAAGGGCCCGCAAGGGCCCTGAAGGTAAAAGGGCCCGGAAGGGCCCGACACTAACTAACTGGGCCCGAAAGAGCCTCCCACCAACCGGGCCCGAAAGGGCCCGTCAATCAAGATGGGCACGAAATGGGCCTGCCATGGGGCCCGAAAGGGTCTCACCAACTGGGCCCGACAGGGCCCCAAATGGGCCCGAAAGGGCCTGTTATTGGGCCCGAAAGGCCCTTTGGGCCCGAAAGGACCTGAGACGATTATTGAAGAGGGCCTTCCGAAAGGGCCTTACTTGAGGGGTTTAAATGATAGTTATTATTTATAACTTTGATTGATGGGGTCCGAGAGGGCCCAGATGGCCTGCTTCAGTAATTGTCACTGCCGGCAAACATTCTGCAGGGACATCTTCTCATCAACCCGCCAGAACTGCTGTTCAAAGTCATTCACAGTCAAACACCTGCACGTAGCCTTGGGCAACTGTCGTCGTGCCTCCNTGCAGGGACATCTTCTCATCAACCCGCCAGAACTGCTGTTCAAAGTCATTCACAGTCAAACACCTGCACGTAGCCTTGGGCAACTGTCGTCGTGCCTCCGTCTGGTCTGCCTCATCGCCACAAAATACCAGCGTTTTGCCACTCCTGTACTTACCAGGCCTGAGGCGGCAGTGTGTCCACTTGAATCCACACTTCTTCATTCCCATGAAATGGTCCAGAACCTTGCTGAATACTGGTTGCTTCTCTCGAAACCCAGGCTGCAACAATATGCGGAACTTGGGAGAGAGGGCTGGCAGCAGTTTGACAAGAGGGCCACCCACAATTCCATCATTCTTAAAGGAATCAGGTGTCACGAGATAGCCGCCTTTCAAAACTGCCACCCACATGATGCGCCTCGGAG
>BGNK01006211.1:0-17435 GCA_003297005.1 Symbiodinium sp. clade A Y106
GGTTTAGGGGTTTAGGGTTTAGGGTTTAGGGTTTAGGGGTTTAGGGTTTAGGGGTTTAGGGTTTAGGGTTTAGGGGTTTAGGGGTTTAGGGTTTAGGGGTTTAGGGGTTTAGGGTTGAAGTGTTTTAGATTTTCGGAATGTAGAGGTCCAAGTACCCAAATAGTAGGGGGCACCACCTAAAACCCATTCAGAGTATGGAATCTGGGACCCAAGACCCGAATATCTGGGTACTTGGACCATCTCGATACAGGAGTTAGGGCATTCGGTTAGCATAGTTTGGAAGCTAGAGTGTGGGTTTATATAATGATTTAAGGTTTGGGCATTTTAGTGGGGATTCAGGATGTAGGTAACTGAGAATGAAACGATTTTCTGTTGGTTTCGTAAAGGCTCTTCAAACCCTCTACGAGTTCAGCACCTTTCGTGAAGCATTGACTGAAGCAGCAGCGGCAAAGGCCCCGCATAGACCCCGTGGAGTTTGACACAATCCAGACATCGGAGCTTCTGTGTTTTCGGGTTTACTCTTGCACCGAGACCACGCGTTCTGCATTTCATTCAAGATCCTTGCCGCAGCTGCTATCGGGGCCAAAATAAAACCTATTCTATTTTGGGAGCTCCTTGTTATAATTATAATATAATGGGCCCCCAAAATCTATTCTAACTATTAAGGCTCCTATATTATAGTACCCTTATAGATCCCTTATAGTAACCCTTATAGACCCCTTTAAAGGGAACCCTATTCTACTTATTAAGGCCGCTATTATTAGCCCCACACCCCAAGTCAGGTCTAAGCTGGAAGCCATGCCCTATACCCTAAACCCTAAACCCGAAACCCTAAACCCAGGGTTTAGGGTTTAGGGTTTAGGGTGGAAGCCATGCCCTATACCCTAAACCCTAAACCCAGGCAAGAAGCGGCTCACCCTGCAGGAGGTGCAAAGTCTCGCAGCCTCCTTCTTCAGGATGAAACGGGTTCCGTTAAAGGGATCTATAAGGGTACCCTTTAAGGGGTTTCAGGGTTTAGGGTTGAGGTTGATGATATAAATCCTGCATGACCCATAATAAGGAATATACCATAAGTCCCATAGTTTAGGGTCCTTAAGGTAATGCAGGATTTATATCATCAACCGTACTGATGACGATAATAGTGATGATGTTGCTGTTGGTGATGATGGTCATCGTTTGCATCATCTTCTGCTTCTTCAAAGCCATGCGGGGCATCATGGTTTTCATCGTTCTCTGCCTCCTCCCCAACGTCGTCCCCATCACCACCGTCATCATTGTTTGCATTGCCGCCCTCATGATCACAACCCACGTCGTGACATCGCAATCTCAATGTTCGCAGTCTTCGTCATCGTAGTCTTCATCATCGTCATCACCGAATATTATGGTTGTATCTTCATGTTCTTCATTCATCATCATCACCACCATTGTATCACCAGCATCACCCCCATCATCATCACCACCGTCATCACCGTCATCACCATCATCACTATCATCACCATCATCACGATCACCACCATCATCACAATCATCACCATCATCACCTTCATCACCATCACCATCACCATCATCAGCATCAGCAGCAGCACAACATAGTAATAGTAACTCTCATCATAATCCTCCACACCATCCCGACCACCACCACCACCACCACCAGTGTTATCATCATCATCATCCTCATCATCAGCTTCATCAGCACCATCAGCATCATCATTTTCTTATTCATTTTCATCGCCATCACCATCATCATCTTCATCATGCAAAATTAACAACAGAGAGAAAATAGATTGAGTACCATAGCTGTTATACACACAGCACATTAGCATGTTTTGGTCTGTCTTGCGAAGATGATGCTGATGATGATCATGATAGTAGTTAATAGCAACAGAGAGAACTATGCTGATTACTATAGCTCATATCTGCACAGTGCATTGGCAGTGTCTCCATTCATCTTTTGAAGATGATGAGCATTTAGAATTGTGATTATCACTACCGAAAGTGCGATTATTGTGATGTTATTCTCATTTTACATTGTTGTTGTTGGTGGAACCGTACACTGGGGCCCCATTGCCAATTGGTTGCGCGCAGGCGGGGTGCGCAAGCGCAGAGAGTGCACGCGCAGCAGTGGCGCACTGGGGCGCTCTTTACAGGCGAGCAGCGGCGTGCGTATCCACCCACCGCCCGCACACTGTGACACTCCATGCGCATGCGCTCCGCATGGCCTCCCCGGACGTTCAGTGCACGCTGCTCGCATAGAACAAAACAGCATCTTTGCAATAGCACCCCTCTGCGCGCGCCCTTAGAAGCAAGTGTGAGTGTCAGTATGTGTGTCTGTGTGTGTGTGTGTTTCTGTGTGTGTGTGTTTGTGTATGTGTGTACGTGTGGATGGCTGTGTGTGTGTGTATGTGTGTGTGTGTGCGTGTATACGGTATACGCGTGTACGTCTGTCTCTGTGTGCACACACATATATCCGTGCGTCCGCATGCTCGCTGGCCCACAGACGAGCCGTCTGTCTATGCCACCGAAGACTCGACTGCAGTTTGGCAGCATGCGGCATGCATGGTGCTTGTTTCTGCCTGTAACCGTATATAACCGTAAATAAGCGTGTTCGTGCTGCCAGCAGGTTTGACAAGGAATCACGGATCAGTAAAGAGGTGCGCGTCGCTGCGCAGAAAGATGCGTGCAGAAACGAATGAAAGACGACACCTGGACGACTTCATACCGCTGCATCGCTTTGCATTATGACGACGAGTTCTGAGGTAGTTGTATAGATCTATATAGATCTGCTGTTTCTAGGAGTATGTCTATATAGGGCCTGCAGGGATCGCAGGTGTTCTTGATCAGGCCTCTTGAACCTGTTCCTTCGGTCCTTCCCAGCTTGCCAGCAATATGGAGCCGGCAGTCCCCGAAGCTTTGCGCAACCTGCTCTTGCGGGCTCGCTTCTGCAGCGTCTGCAGGGTTGTCAGGCGCGAGGGCCATGCACACAAGCACCGTTATGGCCACGATCTGCGTCTCTTAACAGATGATGAGAAGGCCGACCTTTCTCGGCGGTGGCGCGAAGAGCAGGAGATGGGTAAAGAGGCCAAGAAGCGGAGGTTGGCAGAAGACCGCCAAGAGGAGCGGCGTCGCCGACAGGAAGCTTCGCAGACTGTATCCCAGGTATTCCCAGGTCTTTCGGATGGACTTTGGTAAGCACAAAGGCCTCACCCTGGATGAGGTCAAAGATCCAACTTACTTGGGCATTGTGGTCCAGCAGAACGCGCATAAGGCACGGCCCACTCTGCAGCGGGCTCTGGAGCAGAGCGGTCGCTTGGAGCCCCTGCTCGCCGAGTCTAAAGAAGCTGCTCGGGCGGCTGCCAAACGTGTCTTGGACAAGAACACGGAGGTATGGCCCATGCCTCTTGCTCCAGAAGTGCGCAAGTTGCGGCAGATCCAGGTGGGGGAGGCGGAAGCCACTTTGCAAGAGCCAGCAAATGCAGCCACGGAAACACAGAGCACGCAGGCCAGTCAAGGCAGCAAGGGCAAACGACGGCAGACAGCATCCAGGGCAGTTGTGCACCTATCCCACTGCTCTGTTTGTGGGTCCAGCGATCACCGGGCACCGACATGTCCTCAGAGGAATGCCCCGAGTGACGCAGACCAGCGCAAAGCCAAGGATGCCGCCTTGGAGAAAAACCGCCGCAAGGCGCGTCTCGTTGCCCGCCTGAAATATACTCCCGTACATCAGCGCAGCACAAACTACAGCATCAAGTCCAGGCAGCGGAGTCGGGCCACCTTATCCACGGACTTCCTTACGTTTGCCCGGATGCGTCCCATGGAGCTTGCGCTGGCTCTCATGGAGGATGGTCTCCTCCAGAATCTGGAAGGAACACAATGCACCAATCCGAAGTGCGGCGAGCAGAAGGCCACTCGTCCGGAAATATGAAACGTGCTCTTGTTCTCCAGGGCTTGTGCATAGATTTCAGGTTTGCTCTGGGATTTACGAAGACTCTCTTACATGGTCATGCCTGGTAAACGGGCTCTTGGGGATGCACAACGACATTGGATCTCAGGGCTTCGGCGGCAAGTCCATCCTGGGGCCACTTCGACAAGGGCAGAAGGAGGAGCCCAACATCACGCGCCTTGCATGTCACTACCGCTGCCAGTGCTGCCGCAAGCGAGTAGCAGTCAGTGCCGGGAACCCGCTTTTTGAGGGCAGCGGAGCAGGGCAGCACTCCATGTCCCTGACAGTCCTGGCCTTCTGGAACTGTGTGGAAGGGGTTTCAATTACCCACACAGTTAAACAGCTCGCCGTTGACGAGAAGGTCGTGTCGAGGCTTGTTGGCTGCATTTGAATGACTATATGTGACTACAGTGCATGTCATCTAACTTCTTCTGATGCGAGGGGTTGTGACATGTTTCAACCCTTGCAAGGTGGTATCGCGCGGCCCGGCAAATTATGGTCTGGGACGTCCTCCGCTTGCAGGACGCCATGATCTTCAGCAAAGACAGCCAGACCATCGATGTCGAAGCTGACGAGTCCCAATTCCAGAACTGGAGCATCGTGAATGACAGCTCCGGGGCCAGGACATATTACTGGTACGTTTGGTTGGGCGTCATTCTCCAAAACGGCTTGCAGTTGTGGCGTTAATGTACGGGCCGTAATAATTACCTGAAGGGAGTCTATAAGGGTTACTATAAGGGATACTATAAGGTCTCTATGATATAGGGGCTTCAATATTTACCTATAGTATTTTGATGTATTTTGGGGGTTCCTTATTATAACGATAGTATACTGGGCCCCAAAACCCTAGTCTAATTATTATGGCCCCTATAATAGCAACCATGGACCATGGGCGGCAGGCTATCTCTCCAGCGTTTCCAGCCATATCATCATCATCACCTTCATCATCACCTTCATGATCATCAGCAAAATCATCTTCCAAAGATCGATAGAAACATTGCCAGTGCACAGTGCAGATATCAGCTGTAGTAATCAATCAATACTTTTCTCTGTTGTTAACACGAATATATACATATACGCATACACACATGTGTACATATGTTGTGTGCACATGTTCACATATACATATTTCGGTGTTCAGTTTTCAGTATACAGAGCCGTTTACATAGCCCGCGGCAACAACAACGCTGTCCACAACCGTAAACTTTCGTCCAGCCTTGGAGGTGCGGGAGCTTGAGATGAAAAAGGGCCTCCAGCAACAGAAGGCCTGGCTCGGACAGTCTGGGGGCTAGAGGCTGAGGGTTCCCGGGTTCATGTATACAAGGGTTTAGGGTCTAGGTTCTGGCGCTCGGTGTTTCGAGTTACCTTTTTGGGCTTGTTTTTTTGGGTGTTGGCTGGTGAGCCCGCCATAAGCAAGCAGCAGCATGACTGCGAACGCAGAACTGCAGGCATTGGGGCTTATTTCGGGTCTAGGGTTTAGGCTCTGGAAAATCCATAGTCAAGAACTGTCTACGGAAAAGCAAATCAAAATCCTACAGAGCGCTTCGAATGAACAGGCGATGTGAGCAATAATGATATCCAAGCCAAACCGGTGAGATTTCATTTTAGGCCCCACCTCGAAATGGAAAGCACCAGCCCATTGTTCCCAGGAGGATAAAGACAGCTGGGTGCCCGGTTGAAAGCTTTACCAGTGTCGCAGAAAGTTGGAGTGAAGAGGGCAGGGGGTCCCCAAAGCTCTGAAATTTGCTGGTTGGATGTTTCTAGCCTGAGCTGTGTGAGGTTTCAGCCTCCGTCGTGCATCTTGTTGAGGCTTTATCAGTCGTGCAAGGCAGGTTTGATCGGTTGGGCGCAAACAGTTAGTTCTTCTGTCTGTTCATTGTGCATCTGACTGACACAAACCGAAACCGCGGCAAACCCTAAACCCTAAACCCGAGAAACCCTAGACACCCTAAACCCTAAACCCTAGAAACCCTAAACTATAAACGCAAAGCTTATTCGCCGAACCACTCAACCCGAAGCCTTCAAATTCGAAGTGTCGTAAACCTAGCAGAGAGGAGCTCCCCTAAACCTTGCCCTTAAAACCCTAATCTAAGTGGAGGTTTCCGAAAATAGGGGACCTAATATAGTACCCTAAATTGTAGGATCCTTACTATAAGGACCCCAAACTAAGGTACCCCGAATTTTCGGAAGCTCCCAAATCTGAACCCTTCAAAATGAACCCTGAACCCTAAAGGGCAGCTAAGCCCCTTAAACCCCTGAACCGCTAAACCCTAAGCCCTAAAGCGCTGAACCCGAAACCCTGAACACTAAACCCTAACCCCAAACCGGAGCCTATAAACCTTGGCTCAACTCTTTCCGAGGTAAACCCTAAACAAAAACCCTAAACCCTAAACCCAAAGCCCTAAAGCGCTGAACTCTTTCTGAGGTGAGGAGAAGTTCAAGTATCGACCTGGCACCTACGTCCCGGAGGATCAGAAGACCAAGCAGGAGCCGCATTTAGGGGGCTGTAGGGTTTACAGTTCAGGGTTTAGGGTTTAGGGTTTGAGGGTTTTAGAATTTAGGGCTCAGGGGCAGACGGTTTGGGATTTCGGGTTTGGGGTTGAGGTTTTAGGCTTCACGGTCTGGGGTTGAGGGTTTAGTTTTGAGGTTTGGGGTTCGGGGTTTAGGACCGTTTAGGATTTAGGGATTACTCGATGTAGGGGCGGGTTTCAGGTTTTTACGGTTTAAGGAAGTGAGGTTTTCGGGTATAGGGTTACTGACTTTAAGCTTCTATGACTCTATGATTCCAGACGGTTTACGGTTGCTTAGCCGACTGAATTCTGCGCTCCATCTCCCATCCCAAAGTCACTGGGTTCAACAGCGTGGCAAATTCTCTCAGCCAAGCAGGACTTTAAATACAGACTGAGGGCATTAGAATTTAAAATAAGCTGTGCAATTCCGCTTCACTGCTTTCCCACGTCTGCCTGAATAAGAGTCTTTGATTGTTTGCCTTGTGAGGTGCGCCATAGAGCCATAGATGTAGAAGTGCAGACGTATCCCCTGGTTGTCGCGATAAAGGATACCCCAAGTCCGACTCTAACGACCAAGCTAATTGCCCATTACCCATAAGCCTAAACCCTAAACTCTAAACCCTAACCTAAACCAAAACCCATAACCCTTAAACCCTAAACCCCAAAGCTTGCCTGAACCCTACGGTACTGTTCAGGTCCTAAGTTTCTAAATGTGTCACGAAGGAAGACAACCCAATCATTTTCTTCGCTCCACTTGCCTTCTGGAGTTTACTGCTGACTGCCGGGTACCAAGAGGGGTTCATTTGGGTTTAGTACAGGGTTTAGGGTTCAGAGGTTTAGGTTTTAGGGCTTTTGGGGGAAAGGTTGACGGTTTCAAATAGATCATAAGCATGTGTTGCATCTTACACAACAGCAAAAAAGTCAGTAAGTTCTGATGCAGCATCGCATCAAAGGTCACAGGAGTAAACATAGTAATTTGAATGATAGTAGCAGTAGCATGCAGCGCAGTTTCACATCCGACTCACCTTTGTCGCAATCAAGATGGCAATGCCCACCAGCAGTGGCGCTGGAATTGGCACTAGTGTTGGCGCTAGGGTGGGCACTAGCAGCAGCAACACTAGCAGCAAAAGCCGTAGCAATAGTTGCAGTCACAGCAATCGCCAATACCAGCAACAATATCAGTGCCGCTTGACGGGAGGGCCACCATGTTGGGGAACGGTGTTGGGCAGCATGAAAGCCCCCGGCCCGAGTTCAGAGTCCTGCAGTTCCTGGCACTGCAACCGGCCTAAACCCTATAGCATGAGACCCATATAACAGGTCCAGAGGTTACATCACTAACACTATTCCTTGACAGTTCGTAGAGAGCACTCCGACACCCGACTCCTCAGATGATGGGGGGCGATACACCAAACCCCAAATCTAAGCCCTAGCTATACTAAAGCGGTTGAGGGTTTAGGGCTAATTATACTAAAGCCCAAGTCCACAGTTTGCTGAAGCTTCTCTATGCACGTCCCACACCTAAAACTTCCGTATGCTAAACCCTAAACTCTCAACCGCAGCCCTACACCCCAATCAATCCGGGGTTTGAAACATGGGACCTGCTAGGGACTATTCGTGTATGCGAACGTGGTGAACGGCCCGAAAGCCAACTTCAGCCGCCTGGCTTTGACTGTTTAGGTTTCAGGGACTACTTGGAGGCACATGGGTAGTTATAGGTGGGGTTGTAAGTCCCCTAAATATGGGTTATAGGTATAGTTACCCTACTTGTAAGTCCACTTATAACTACCCATGAACCTCCAAGTAGGTTTCAGGGACTAGGATTTTGGATTTAGGGTGTGGGGCCTAGGGCTAAGGGGATCACGGGTCTGCCACGATGAGCTCTGAACCAACGCCGTGCATGTTCAACCCTAAGCAGAAAGCCCTATGTAAATCTTGAAGCCTAGTTTTAAGCTTTAGCCCCTAAACCCTAAACTTGAACTGCCCGACCAGCTTAGGCTGAAATCACGGCACTCTGCAACTCCAAAGACGTGTCATCATATGCAGCCTGCATCCGCAACAACGAAGCCGAACGCATCTTACTGCAGCCCCTGCATGTCCACAACCCAAACCCCAAACCTTAACCCCAAAACCCCTAAAACCCTAAACCCTGAGCCCTCAATCCAAACTCCCAAAGCCCTTTCAGCCCTAAACCCCTATCCCCCAGACCCCCTAAAGCTTCAGGCCCAAACCCATACCCTGTAAACCCTAAAGCCAGAACTCTAAACCCAAAACCCTAAGAAGCTAAGCCCTGCAGGCCTGCTCCCGCCAGAGCTGAGGGGCTCGCCGCCACCCTCCTAAGTGCGCAGATGGGGCTATGATGGCTTAAACAAAGGGCTTTCTAAGATAATTCTGATATCGGGTTGGGGTTTAGGGGTCATAGGGTTTCTCAAAGGGTACTAGTATAGGGTTGGGGCTTCGACCGCAAAAATCTGAACCCTTGGCCTCTTTAGGCCCCTTTTGGCTTGAAGGTTAAAGTATGCCTGAGTGCGTCGAGTTGAGGAGCCTGGGTTTCTGTTACATGTACAGCTTCTATTGTCCCTGTATAGGGGCTTTAATAACTAATTACCTATAGGGAATAGGGTTCCTTTAAAGGGGTCTATAATGGTTACTATAAGGGATACTATAATGGTACTATGATACAGGGGCCTAAATAATTAGCAATACTATTTTGGGGGTTCCTAATGGCCCCCCAAACCCGATTCGAACTATTAAGGCTCCTATATTATATATGCTCCCACACAAACACCGGCACTTGAAAATCCAGCCAGCCTTTATGGCTGGCTAAGCCGTAAAACCAGAAACCCTTCATGGTTGCAAGGTTCAGCCGTAGTCTTTCGGGTAGTCCAAGCCTCTCCTGCTGCACTTGGCCGTGTCTTACGTTCTTGGTCGGAAGCCGATGTTCCTCACCGCAGATGATTGCTGCTGCTGATGGCAAGATCCTCACAGAACGCGAAGCAATAGAGCACAGAGGCCTACGAAGGTTCTTATGCCAATCCTAAACCCCAAACCCTTAAGCCTCTTGGCTCGGATGCTAAAGACAGAAAATGCGGAATGCCCTAAACCCTAAGCGGTACACCCTAACCTCAGACTGCACCGTACTCAAGAACATGCCACATGCTGTATGACGTCCGGCAGATACAGTAAAGATCAGGTTAAATCCGATATATACAACATCCAAGATGATACGCTTGCTGCAAAAGCATAAAAAAGCTTACAGAGAATGACACCGCCTACGGCGCACGATGCGTGGAGGCATGCCTGGTTTAAGGCTGAGTTATGGGGTTGGGGTTCACGGGCATGGGGCCATGAAAGCACGGAATCAGGTCAACTCAGCTGTAAGGCTGCGTCCCATTGGCAGCCTTCTCTGTGGTGGTCCAGGTTTTCACCTAGCTCATATCCTTGCCCTTGTGCGACGGTGTCTTCTCGTGGTCATGGGCAGGAGAATCCCGAACTGGCTTAATATAGGGGCCTATTTAATTACCAATACTATTTTGGGGGTTCCTTATTATAACTATAAAATACCGGGCCCCAAAAGCCTATTCTAATTCTTAAGGCCCCTGTAGTAATACTAGAATGTCAGGGTATCGAAACAGCCGCCGCACCGAAGCCCCAAACCACCAAAGCAGCCGATCGTAGCTCGTAACCAATGAGACTCTTAGAAACGCTACAGTTCATACTGAAACTCTTACAACTGCCCCAATGGCTCCAGTTACCTAAGTAGTAGGTTACTGGGGTATATAATACATGGTTAGTAACCTACTATTTAGGTAACTGGAGCACTAGGGTGCGAAAGAATGTGCATGAATGCGTGTAGTCGAGATATTCGGCATTAGCTTTAATGGTCTCCATACGATGAGGCTGTGACTAGCAGCTAGCCCTTCACTTGTGGTCATTTTGCAGTGGTGCGAGAAGTACCGTGCACCAGGGCCGTTTTCGTCTGGACCAGTTTTCTGCGTTGACAAGCGATGCAAAAAGACAAGCCGACATTCGTGAAATATGCGCGAAAAGAACCTGTGTAGAGAGCCCAACCCCGGTTAACGGTTAACTGAGCAGATTCTCTCGGACATATGCGCCTTGCCTTCAGGTTGCTGGATTCGCAACACCCACACATGTCTTTTCAGCTGCTGTTGTTGGCCTAGGCCTAGACCCTTAACTACCCTCTATTATACCCGAAATACCCGCTATTAGGGACCATAGGGGCTCTATTAGAGGGCCCTTGGGGGGGTCCTGGGGATTCCGAGGCTTTACCTCGACGACTGCCAGGCGGAATGACCGGACAGCACTCTGCAAAACAAGGCAGCGCGTGCTCCAGTCACTCCTGCGATTCTCTGTCAGATAACCTAGACCCTCCATCTACCCTCTATTAGACCCTAAATGCCCCTTATTTGGAACCATATACCCCTATTTGAGGGTACAAGGAGGGTCCTGGAAGAGTTTCCGAAAATAGGGGGTGCCTTGTTTTGGGGGTCCTGGGGTTCCCTTAAGGGTTTGTGTTCTATAGGGCTTACATAGGATCTTACTATTTAGGGTACTATACTAGGGTCCCCTATTTTCGGAAACTCCCAGATGTGCAGAAAGTGTTGTGGGTCCAGGGGAGCATGAGGTGCTCTTGTGAGCTATTGAAGCAGGGGCGCGATAGGGGGGGTAACAGGAGCAAGATTGGGAGGGGGATGGGGGGAAGGAAGCAAGAGCACGACTACATTTTTGTGTGGAAAGAAAGCCGTCAGGTCGTTCAAAATCCTCGTTCCTTTTTGGGACCTTCACCCCGTTAACTTATTCCTTATCAAATAGGGAAGGAAGAGTGCTTAAATCCCTAAAGTTCCTAAATCCCTCGCTCTAAACGGGCCTAAAGCCCAAAACCCCAAACCTTTGTTTCTACAGGATCCTTGGGACGCATTGGACCTAATGCTTTATCCACCCCTTGGCCTCGAACAACGTAACGCGCATGATGATCAAGTCTAAGTGTATGAGCCTGTTGTCAAACGCTTTGTGTTGGGATGATCGACTCCATTGTAGTTCCTTTTTCGGATTACCTCATAGGATCCTAAATATCTACCAAAAAAAAGGAACTACAATGGAGCCTATATCGGTACTTCACATTTCGCGCGTTCGCAAGGGCGGGTGCTCTGATCGAACATATCACTTAGAGCCTCTTGGCATGCGGCCCCGCAGGGGCATCCCAGCCTTCCTTTTAGGGTTTAGGGTTTTTTGGTTTAGGGGTTTAGGGTTTGGGATTTAAGGGTTTAAGGGTTTAGGGTTTAGTAACCGTTTAGTATTTATGGGTTTAGGGTTTAGGTACGGTTTAGGTTTCGTGGTTGGGGATTTGCGGATTGCACTACGCTGTTATGTACCTTGGGATCACTCGCAGCCGTTTCTCAGTTAAACTTTAGTTAGCTTCCAGACATCGGGGGTGAAAGAGCGGCCATGCGGCGTGTTGCCGCAGCTTCCTGGCCGAAACAGAGGGCAGGAGCCTCTTTTAGGCTCTAGGGTTTTAGGGTTTGGGTGCTGGGGTTGAAGGTTTAGGCTTTGGGGTTCAGGGCTTAGGCTTTGATGCAAGATGCTGAGGTATGATGTCCTTTTCGATGCTATGCTGCAGGCAATGCTCCATATAACGGAAGACTAGCACATTAGTCTTTCGTTGCATGGTGTTTGCTGGTTGTTGGCAGTGGTGCTTCACGACCTTTATTCTGTGATGTTTCTTTGTCTTGGCAAAGGCTGGACCATACTGCTGCCATTCCATGAACCAACCTCATTCCAGTATGTCGTTCGAAGCTTTTCACATTTATCGCATGCTGTAGGTTCTGATAGACTTCTGGACTGCACATGCTGCGTTTTAATTCTATAGCAACGTGCTGTTTTAGACTCGTGTCTGCTTGTCTTCATGCCGTATGCTTAACATATGTTACACTGTTGCTGAACTCTATGATGCGGCGGCGCTGTGTGCTTCGCCGTGTCTTGTTGGGTTGTGTTCGACCATGTTGTTCGTTTTCTTTGCATAGTGCTATGTCGTGCTCTGCTGTAACATTGCGATTGAGTATGGCCGATGTTGTGCAATTTTGCTTTGTTGTGTTGTGTTCTTCCAACTGTGCCGCACCATGCTGGTTGAACGCATAATTATTATAGAACCTTACGCCATCCTTAGTGACTGTCTTGAACATGTACTCTATGTTCAGAGATGACATACTTCGTTTGTTCGTGCCGTGGCCTGACACCATGAAGAGCGTCTACCATGTGGCACCACCCTGCTTCTAATATTGCCAGGCATTATCATGCACTATTGTTGCTTACACTATGGTGGACATTTCAAGCAGCATGCTGCCCTACATTAAAAATGCTCCAAGACTCGCAAGCGCCTAAGCTGAGCAACAGCCAGACGAAGTACGACCTGTATACTGGCTGTCCGTAGTCACAGCAACATTACTGTCCTAGCAACAATCAGAAACTAAAAACATAAAGAAACAAGATGGATAGTAGAAGCGCCATAGAATTAGCAATCGCGGCAATGTCAAGGTAGGGGTGGGGAAAATGAGTACATAATAGTGCTATTCCCGTACGATTCCCCATCGAATTGTGCTGTGATATACGCCAACACCTTTTTCTGTTTAATAATAAGCGCTTTAGGCTCTAGATCCCGGAGCCCTACCCCCCAAAACCCTAAAGATTATTGTGCAACTGACCCAGATTCTGGCCATCAGCCACGTGTGTGCGTCCGGTGAACAGGCATCCCCCTGGGTGTACCTACAGTCTCCATTGTAGTTATTTTAGGGAGATACCTTTCAGGATCCTAAATATAGCATTGGCCATACCAACAAAAGGAACTACAATGGATACTGTAACAAGTGGGGTTTAAGCTCACTGGTGATATTTCCGGGATTGTGGGTCGCGTGTTGCGGGAGCTGGTTTTGCGGGGATGTCTAGCGTCGGGTCAGAGAGGAAACCTTAGACCCTAAACACCAAACCTTAAACCCGCAACCCTACCCCCACCCCTCCCGCTCCACGACAACAACACGCAAACCGTGGCTTTGGGTTTGGGCCTGGGGTCTGGGCTTCAGGGACTTTGGGTTGAGGGCTTAGGCTTAAACAGGGGTTCGGGGTTGGGTACCGAGACAGGTCGCTACCCGATTGTAGTGTCATGTTTGGAGCTTGGAAGTCCCTTGATGTCGAGCGGAGGGGGGGGGGGGGGGGGGGGGAATGACGAAACCCTAAACCCTGAACCCTTAACCCCTAAATTTTTAAACCTCAAAACCCTAAAGCCTAAGCCCTGAATCTCAACAGGATGGGGCCACTTTTGCCACCTCGACACCGCCCACAACCTCGACTCCCAGCCTGCGGTGCCTCGAAAGCAAGACAGATTGGGTCCGAGGTTTAGGCGTCTGCTTACTGCTATTTAGGGTTTATAGGGTTTAGTCCAGGTTTAGGGGTCTACGGCTATTCGGCTACTGGTGCCCTGGTGCCACACGGTTTTGCTGCTGCCATGACGACGAGTACTACTACTATTACTACTATTACTACTATTACTACTATTACTACTATTACTACTATTACTACTATTACTACTATTACTACTATTACTACTATTACTACTATTACTACTACTACTACTACTANTACTACTATTACTACTATTACTACTATTACTACTATTACTACTATTACTACTATTACTACTATTACTACTATTACTACTATTACTACTATTACTACTATTACTACTACTACTACTACTAATACTACTAATACTACTATTACTACTATTACTACTATTACTACTATACTACTACTACTACTACTACGACTACTACTACTACTACTTCTACTACTACTACTACTGCTACTACTACTACTACTACTACTACTACTACTACTACTAGGCTAGCGCGCCCTGAGGCGCCTGGGCGTTTTATGACACACATCTCGCGCCACTAAGGAGATTAGCGTAATTTTGCCAAGCGCGAAAAAAGNCTACTACTACTACTACTAGGCTAGCGCGCCCTGAGGCGCCTGGGCGTTTTATGACACACATCTCGCGCCACTAAGGAGATTAGCGTAATTTTGCCAAGCGCGAAAAAAGCAGGAATTCGTGCAACTAATTTGAGGCTGAAATTTTGTGGTTTTGGGGTTCATTGTTGGCATCTTAGTGTGCAATGGTGGTGTTTGCTCTGCAGACAATAAAGACCAGCAGGCTAGTACTCTGCATACCTACGCAGCTTTGAGGGCATNGCATCTTAGTGTGCAATGGTGGTGTTTGCTCTGCAGACAATAAAGACCAGCAGGCTAGTACTCTGCATACCTACGCAGCTTTGAGGGCATTGCTTGGTTTGGTCTGTTTTATAGTATTAATATTCTTTTTGTTATTAGTAGTGTTATGACAATTAACAGTATTATCATTAGTGTTATCATTAGTATTGGTACAGTGAAAATTATTGCCATGAATATTACCATTCGTAGTATTATTGGAAGTATTTTTGGTTTCTCATGAGATATGTGTATTGCTATGAATATTCTTAAGGTAAAAGTGGGACCTTCCTAGAGCCATTCAGGGTCTCGCACAGACTGCTGCAAGCATGCACGGCCTTACCTATCATATCGGTTTAGCTAGTGCTAGATGATCATCATCATTGTTTTATCATCATCAGAAACATCATTGCCATTGACATCGTCATCATGGTTGGCATCTCAAATGCTGTTCGGTCTTCATTTTCGCGTCTGTGTGAACGTTAACATCCCCCCCCCACCCCCCCGCCCCTCCCCTGACCCTGAAGAACCAGCAGAACCACTCAAGGAGCAGGAAACTACCAGGCGCCTGAGGGCGTGCTTTGCTACTACTACTACTACTACTACTGCTCCTACTGCTACTGCTACTGCTACTGCTACTGCTACTGCTACTACTGCTACTACTACTACTACAACTACTACTACTACTACGACTACTACTAACTACTACTACCACTACCACTACCACTACCACTACCACTACCACTACCACTACCACTACCACTACCACTACCACTACTACTACTACTACTACTACCGCTACTACTCCTACTACTACTACTACCACTACTACCACTACTACCACTACTACCACTACTACCACTACTACCACTACTACCACTACTACCACTACTACCACTACTACCACTACTACCACTACTACCACTACTACCACTACTACCACTACTACCACTACTACCACTACTACCACTACTACCACTACTACTACTACTACTACCACTACTACTAATTACTATTCTACTGCTTCTCTTCCCGGCCGCCTCCTGTCCTAGGCCCACGAAGGTGGACGATGCAGAAAGGACAGGGCACCTATGGAGACGCACTTGGGCTTTTTCTTGTGTTCTGCAGTCCTAGTCTAGATCGTACAACAAGATACAACAGCTACCGCACAATGGGATTTTGTACCCTGGTAAACTACACCATGGTGTCTTGAATCACTCGCGTTTCATTTCGTTTCTCTGGTGGGCTATATATTTTATGCAGTGCCTCACTGTGGCAGCCTTTGCTGTCTAACCTTACTACCCCAATCCTTAAATGCGAAGTCCTGCAAGCCGCAAAGCCTAGGTTGTAGGTTCACCCTCGACCCAATGCGACCCATGCTGAGGGGCATCTCACCATCGGTTGAAAATATGATGGACCAATGTATTTAGCAACAGCATCCTGGGTTCTCTTGTGGTTCTGATGTGACAGCCTCCCAAGCCAGTAGTCGCACTATTTAGGAATCTAAATAATTGTGTATTTGGTGGCGAGGCCTGGCTTTGAGCTTTGGTCTCCGTTGCTAGGTCTGCACGTGAGGAGGCATTCCAGGTGTAGGTCTGTAACAAAACAGAGGCCTAACGAACTACCAATATTATTCCCGAAGGTTCCTTACTGAAATTTAAGTACAAAGAGACCAAAACGCTATTCTAATTTTAGTACAAAGAGCCCCAAAGGCTATTCTAATTATGAAGGCCCCTACATTACGCCAGAATTGACCCTTAAAAGTAGGGTCCCTATACCCTTATACCATGAATCCCCAAAATAGGGGTTTCGGACCCTAAACCCTTTCTGGGTTCATTTCGTCCTTAAGGTAGTAATGATCATAGACTCTGGTATCGAAGTTACTTCAGACTGAAGTTTCAACGAGGGTCCAAGGGCCTCCTACTTTGAAGTTTAGAGTTGAAATTTTAGGGTTGAGGGTTTAGGGTTGAGGGTTTAGGGTTGAGGGTTTAGGGTTGAGGGTTTAGGGTTTAGGGGTTTTCACCTTGCTTCTTGAGCCTTGAGAGATGAGGCTGAAGTTTCGGGGCTCGGGGATGTCTGGCAATTGATGGGGTTTCATTTAGAGTATACCTTGCCTATTTCGGCTAATAATGCCACCGCCAACCCATTAGATGATTATTCCTATACTCCCCCCTACACTTCACCGATTTATCACTACTACTTCCCCATTATCAATACAAGTATAGGAATAACCATTACCCCATCTATATTCTCTAAGGTGGCATTATTACTCAAAATAGGCAAGGGGTTCCTTGTAGAATTTGGTTCAGGGTTTAGGGTTAAGGGTTGTAACTTTAATGTAATTATAATATATAACTGCTTATGTATTATAATTACATTATAACTATGCTATTTGAGGGCTATCCATTGAGAATTTTGAACTATCATCTCATTTAGGAACCGTGATGTTGCTTGTAAATACAATGTAATTGTTTGTCTCTGTTTTTATAATAATGTAAATGATATATTATTTCAATAAAAAACTTAAATACTCTGTGATAATAATGAAAATAACAACATAAAACATCTTTAAAATAATTCTTTTCCTCCTGCTGCCATTTGTAGAAGTCAAATGTATCTAGGTTCTCATACATTGTTTTCATTTCACTATGTATCTCAAGTGTATACTCTTCTTTGACTATAAAGATTTTCATTTTATGAACTTCATCATA
>BGNK01006212.1:0-29396 GCA_003297005.1 Symbiodinium sp. clade A Y106
TGGGTGTGTGGGTGGGTGTGTGGGTGGGTGTGTGGGTGGGTGTGCGTGGGTGTGTGTGTGTGTGTGCGCGTGGGTGTGTGTGCGTGGGTGTGTGTGCGTGTGTGTGTGGGTGTGTGTGTGTGTGTTTGTGTGTGTGTGTGTCTGTGTCTGTGTGTGCGTGAGCAGGCTACTCCTGCTACTACTACTACTACTACACCAAATCTCTTGTCTCTCGCTCTCTCTCTCTCTCTCTCCCTCTCTCTCTCTCTCTCTTTCTTTCTTTCTGCTGGGCATAGGGGTCACCGCCGTGACCCTCAGGCACTTGGCCCGCCCATCCACCCCCTGTGTTTATGGAGTGGATGGCATTGGGGTCTCTAAAGACTGCGGCACAGAACTACGCAGTTGGCTCAGTGTTTCCAAGTTGGCAAGCCCCTCCCCTTACACTAACAAACCCTATCAGGCCTCGTCCCCGCGCCCCTCTGGCATACAGTCCTTAGAGGCTTGCCTTCGGGTCACACTGAGGAACACGCTCACACACGCAACTGTCGACATGGGGATGCTGTGCTCACGAAGAACAAGTCATTACAAAACCGATTCCAACACCAAGGCCAAGCCAGTCTCTCCCCCAAAAGGAGGTGATTGCTGCTCCCCGACGTCTTTTGAGAAATTGGAAAAGACGCCGGTTGAATTTCCCCCAAGCAAAAGGATGGGGTGGAGGCATCGAATTAGCGGAAAGGAGCGGATAAGACATCGTCGCTGAGCGACGGAGGTTGTGGCGAGATGCCAGTAGAAGGAAAAGGCTTCGTCGAGTCGCGACGGAGTATAGCGAAAAGATAGGGTTCCTCTTAGCAGGTGCCAAGGCTAAAGAATTTACAGATTCCCCACAGGAGGTGTCATGGCTATGGTACACAATGCAGTTCCCCCGGCAACAGGAAACAAAAGACTAGTGGGAAGGTAACCGGTCAAGGGCAAAACATCAACCCCCCCATGAAACAATGAAACAGCCAAGGAGCAGTAGCGCTAACCCACGGCAAGTATAACGGTACCCCCCCTTAGACCACAATCTGAAACTTCGGAAAATTTTTCTGCGCTCACTGAGTATCAGGACACGACCATGTTGCGTCCTCTCTGCTGTCATTCACTGCGGTTCCTCTGGCCTTCCCCCACATCGTCTGGCGAACTGGGCCATGTCGGCTCCTCCGGCCTTCCCCCACGTTGTCTGGCGAACTGGGCCATGTGGGCTTGGACTTGCCGTACTTGTTGCCACCGTTGGTTCGGCTTTAGTACGCCAGGGTGTCCCGGTTGTGCATCTGGTCCATCCCCCATGGGCCGAGGGTTCCCCGTCGGCTCTGCGAGTTTTTCTGCCAGTATTTCGTGGCTTTGGCCTGTGTCCGACGGTCTTCCATCCGGACCCCACGGCCAGTGGCTCGCTCGAGGCTCGTTCTCTTCCCCCTCGCTGCTGTGTCAAAGGGTTCCTTGGGTTCCTGTAGTGTCCGGGTCCTCGTGGCTACTCCCCCAATCGGGAGGGGTGTCTTCTATAAGGCTTGCCTCGTTGTGCTGCTCCGCGTTCTGCTCCACGTTCTCCCCCAGGCTGGTAGGTCTGGTCCTTTCTAGTGGTGCGTCCTTCGGCTGTGTAGTGGCTCCCCCCTGTTGCTTTTGTCTCTTTGCCCAGATCCTTCTTCGGATCCCCCGGGCCTTTCGCAGCATCTTCTCGACCTTGTTGGGGAACTTCATGACGAAGACTCTGTTTTCCTTGCTCAGTCGGGGGCAGGTAGTTGTCCACGATGCGCACGAGCCTGTCCGCCTTTCGCCCAAGCTTGCATCTCTTGTGAAAGCGCTCTCGAAACTGTTGGTACTCCTCTCTTTCAGCGTCTCTAAGTGCCTTCCCCGTGGCTTCGTCCACGTAATCTCCCCCCGGTTGGCACTGGATGCTCCGGGAAATCCACTTGTCTACTGGCGGGTATTGCATATGTAGCCTTTTGCGTGTCACGAAAAGCGTAACCTGACCATGGTGGGCTGCTTCGGACTTGCCTCCCATCTCCCTCGGCTGGCGTCTTTCTTCCCCTCGTCCTTCGAGCAGTGGTTCTGGGGTCGGGCGCACCTTCGCCTTTGCCCGTGCCGGAGGTATACATTCCCCCGCGATGCCGCCCCGTGGAGACGGCACCTTGCGTCTGCACGCTCGTGCTTTTTGCGGAAGCCAACTGTATTCACTCCGTCCGCATATCGGCAAATTCGGCAGATTTTGCCGCCTTCCCCAGCCATCATAAGTGTTCTTGCTTATCTCCTCGTCTTTGCCAGAGTCACGTTCTCTGAGTTGATGGCCTCCCCCGCCCAGTCAGGTTGTTCTGTGGGAGCGCTGTGGCTTGGTCTGCAAGGGAGTTGTCAGCGAAATGGGGCGCCCCCTCCCCCGCAACGGTCTCCAGGTAGAGGTTCTTGCACTTGCTAGGTCGTCCACAGGGTAGTAGGAGCTCAAAGTCACCCTTCTCGAGTATGGCACGCGGTTCCCCCTAAGGAGTTCCTGAAAGCAAAGCGGCGACAGATATGTTCAGCTCAAGCACCGCTGGGGAAAGGCGACGGGAGCTCCCCAGAGGGTACAGCCTCTGGTTAACCCCGCGCCTCCCCCCCTCGATGCAAAGAGGCGGAACAGGCCTCTGCACAAAGGTGCAGTACTTGAGCCAAAATGGCTACGTCTCTCTCTCTCTCTCTCCCTCTCTCTGACTCTTCCGGACACGGCCGAGAGCGTGGGTCCACCGCGCACTCGTGAACGAACAACAACCTTTCCATGTGCCGGGAGCAGGGACAGGTTACGGGCCTCGAGATCCCGGTGCGTCAATTCGGTTTGCTAGCTGCGTATCGTTCACCACGAGGCCTTCAGGCTGAAATTTAAGGCGACTACTTTATAGAACGGCTACTGTCGCGTCCACCCACAGCGAGTAAACNCCGCACAGTGCGTCAGTATTTTTGACTAGCTGGATACAGCTCGGGGCGAGATCTCGAGGCTGAGACTCAAAAAGATTAGAAAGGAACAGCTTCATGAATCCTCGAAGTCGCGGCAGCCCCCGGAGTCGGATGGATGTATGAAAAAGGACTCCAGACTCCGCAACCTTTGGTCCATTTGACACTGAACGTCGCCGTCGCACCTCGAAAGAAAACAGCACGGCGCCCATCTCGGGACCCACAGCGAGTCCACAAGATCACGACGTGCCGTACAGTACTGCAACAAGTTGCGCATCCCTCAGCAACGCCAACGGCCAGCTTCCCATGTCCACTTCCGACGCGCCTCCGGACGTGGCTTGGGGAAACCCCACACAGTGATGTGGGGAACAAAGGTCACGAATAGGCAGACAAACGCAAACACACGTACTGGCAGATGAAGACCGTAAAGTACGGCTGGACACAGTAGAAAAAGACAGCACAGACAGAGAGAGGAGAGAGAGCGAGAGAGAGTGAGAGAGCGAGAGCGAACATGAGCGAGAGGCAGAGGGAGAGGGAGCGAGCTAGACGGGTTGACAACTTTTCTGGGCCGGACCCGCCCGATCCGAACAGAAGCGAAAAGACCGACAGGTAGGCAGACAGCTTCGACAAGAGAACGGAGCGAGAGACGGAGAGGAAGAGAGCGACAGCGAAAGCGAGCAACGGGAGTCCTGGGAACTACATAAGTTGCAGACGCTGACGGAGTTACGGGAGTTGAAGCAGATGCGGGAAGTACATAAACATACATGACTGTGGTGGAGGGAGGGATGGATGGCTGGCTCGATGGATGGATGGATGGGTGCTTGGACTGACAGGTAACACATCTGCCAGGTACAGTTTGCTGTGTATAATCAAGAGTCAAGAGGGATAAGGCGTGCGAAGGCCATGCTAGCAACAACATCTATTGGAGCCACTTCAACCTAGTCTTGTGCAGACAGTGATTAGGGGTCCGACTCTGACCTCTTAGCGCGGAAATCTACAGCTTCGCTCAATTACGTAGTGCCGCACCTGCTTACGGTGGGCCTCTGCACGCTTCACTCCGCAAAGAACTTTGCATATTCAGCTGCAGCATGTGTTGTGACAGAGCAGCACATTGTGGATGAAAATGTCCGATGACTTCACGCTCGTTGCAGCAACCTCACCACATGTCACAGCCTCTGGTTTGGCAAGCTCCGACGCAGGGTCGTCCACTGGCTCCTCCAAAGTGTGATTTGACAGCTGAAGGTCTGGGCGATTTGTTCCTTCGTAGCAATGCTTGAGCAGCCTTGGGAAGAATTGCTTGCGTTGCCGAGCTACCCTGGCGCATAGTAGGGAGAACAGAAGACATTACAAACCGTACTTATGCCCTAATGGTCTATTTGATCAACATGCGTTGATCCGTTTTGTTGCAACTTCAGAATGTTGGACAATGCCAAAACGGAGTGAAGGACTCTGCAAGTATGGCTCGCTGCCCATGTCCACATTATTTCATCTTGCGCCTCGGCTTCGTCAAAGTCCACCAACCCAGTTCGAGAGCACTCCTCCAGCATTGCAGCTCTTCCGGCCGAACTAGGGAAGCACTGGAACTATGTCTGAGTTTCTGCGACGTTGTGCCTGGAGAGTAAAGCGTTACGGCGCAGGCAGGCGAATCAACACTTGCAAATGACTCCGTTGGATAAGAAACAAGTTTGCAATGAGAGCCCAAACGAAAGCCCGGACAAACAACATCAAAGACGGCTCACTACATGCATCGGGTAGCTCTCCCAATGGAAGCCTGATCCGGAGACGTCTCGGATGGCTCCTCGGGTTCCTGGGAGATGTCTGCAGGCTGTGACGGCAGCTGTGAGTGCCGCTTTAGTCGAGACGTGTGTCTGAAACAACACAAAAGGCCATACAGGGAATGAACCAAACACTTCGGTCACTCTAGGCATGGTTTCTTCCAGAACCTCTGGAGCAACTAGGCACTCCGCAAAAAGAGTGGAGGAGCAGCGCTTTCGCATCCGAGAACTTGAATCTGAAGCATTCAGAATTCCAGCAAGGCCCAGCTTTCTGCAGCAAGGATTGGCCCTGCGGAAAAAACTGCTCTTGTGTGTGAGGGTTTTTCCGTGCAGTGCATACCTCTCTCTGGCCCTCTGGGGCCTGGCATCAGAAAGAAAAACTTCCATGCAGTGCTCGGCCCTCGCGCCTTTACCAGCTTTAGGCATCGGCTTCCACTAGCTTTGCTGTTTTGGGCCGCCACCGCAGCAGCAGCAGCACCACCACCACCACCACTGCCGCCATCACCAGTACCGCCATCACCACAACAACAACAAACAAAAACAACAGCAACAGCAACAGCGACAGCAGCAGCACCAACAGCAACGGCCAGAGCAAGAGCATCAGCATAAGCAACAGCAACAGCAACGCAACAACAACCACCACCACCACCATCACAACCAGAACCAGTACCACAACAACAACGACAACGACAGCGACCACGACGACGACAACAACAACAAAAACAACAACAATCACCACCACCAGCACCAGCACCACCACGACCACGACCCCGACACCAACTACGGCAACCGCAACCTCAACAAACACGAAAACCACGACAACAACAACCACGACTACGACGACGGCATCAACGGCGGTAGAGAAGCCGATGGCAGTTGCAACAACGACGACATCAGCAATGACAATGACAACGACAATGACAATGAAAACCATCATCACCACCACCACCACCACCACCTCCACCACCACCACCTCCACCACCACCACGAGAAGAATAACAAGAACAAGGACGCCAGAACCAACCAAAAGATCAGAAGACGACGATCGCAATAGCATGAGTACTACGAGGGGTCACAACCCAGGATAACAACAATGGAAATAGTCGTAAAAGTCGGGATACTGCTACAAACTGGCAGATTCTGAAAAGGCCTCAGACAATTAGCTTGCAGTTCACTGGGTAGACGCTTGACTCTCGCTTGACATTCCACGGAACCCACAAATCGGAACGCTTAGGCTGCCAGTCAGGAAAACACTTGCAACGTATTGTTCTTTGCAGAAAGACAGCCCCTCCGATCCCTGATTGGGTTGGGGCACAGGCCTTGCCATTCAGGGAATGTGGCTGCACCTGTGCAATGAGAAAAAGCCTTCGCCGAAATACCCATGACATGAGCTTACATCCGACCAGCAAGATAGAACATAATTCCTTGGCGCACAGAAGAATCTCAGCGTATCTAGAAACGTCCGACAGTGCCTAAACGCCGAGTACCAGCCTTAATACCAGCCCATGCAAGCCTTCACTGCCACTTCGTCCTGCGCCAGGACAAACGGCTCGGCCTCCACTTCCTAAGCTGATGCAGGACTTCGGCTCAGAGGGTACTGACGCAGTTCAGAGACTGGAGTTTAGGGACTATGGGACCGTGGTCGCAAGAAGAATCCTGTCAGGAATGTCTCACGTCTGGGCAATAGCGGCCAGGACAACTCGTCAACGGCCCCAAGATCTGAAACTGGGTGCTGGACGCAACCGGTAGCCGGAATGACGTTCTCCTCCTGAAAAACATACTGTAGGGCACCTGCAAAACCCTGAACATATTTACGCAGAAATAGACCTGGACGAAGATGTACGTGCATCCATGCCTGACTGCCTACCACGTACATCTACCTACCTACCTGCCTGCCTGCCTACCCCCGCAGCCCTAAGCGGCAATTGATACATATATACATGCATGCATACGCAACTCGCACAGGCAAAAACAGATGAGCCATCATGAGCCGATGATTCATACGTGGGTGCATCACGCATTCTCGCAAGCAAACAGGAATCGAATCTTTGATAGAAAGCTGGAGCAAAATTTAACGGTCCGGACTCGGACACAGAGATCTTGAACCACGCGTGAAACGCTTCCTTTACAAGACTTCCCTTTCCTTGATTTCAGCCGCCGTGAACTTCTGTCACAACAGACACCATCGAACCCCCGTTGTGTGACAGAATAAGCGAATCACTGTCGGTGCCATGTCGAAAACCAAGTCAAGTGTTCCGCAAAACAAGGTGAGTTTCAAAAACGTGCTGGAAGTCCTCCGAGGCAACTACTGCCGAAGCATCAGCAAGCCTGGTTACGGATCTAAGCTTTCGACAATCGCTGTTAGGGCCTTGCATCTTGACTGGCCGGACAGGCCAGGATTTCCAGTGCATGTGATCGCTCCCTGGTTGCTGACGCTTGCTGACAGACCCGAATGCTTGCAAATCTCACAGTGCTTTGATTAGCATCCTGAGCAAACACGAGCCGCACTTCTTGATCAGTTCGCCGTGGACGATTGCTCTACAAATGGTGTTTTTGCGATTGTGCTTGTGCGCGCATGTGGAAAACGGATTTGCGCACGTTGCAGTCACGTGTGGTCACCATGAGGCAAAAAGTGCCAGATCACGCGACACCAAATCATGCTACTCTGGCGAGTGGGCATGAGACATCAACAGGAGCATGGCTGACCCTATATGTCGGCTTGAAGGGCAAGGACAGACTGTGGCATGCCTGAAACCCAAGTTAGCGCATTCTCTCCTCGAGCCCAGGTGGCGGTCGGGGGGTGCTGTTTGCCTTGATGCACACATCCGATACCGGAAGACTTGGCTGCCATGTCTGTCAGGATTTGCGCAAGCGCAGAACTATCATCTTCTCCTTGTACGGCCCCTTTAACAACTTCGGGCCTTCGGGTGCTCTACCCTAAGGCTGCAGGCCGCAAGCACATGCATGCACGCAAGCACGGCGCAAGCACACACCCAAACACACACACACACACACTGGACATGTGCATGGGCACAAAAGAAATCACGGCGAGCTGCGATTTCCCTAAGTAGCCCCAGCACACTACGTCATGCACCCTTGTGACACAGCTCTCCTGACGTGAAAACTCGAAGCTGGGAAGACAGCTGCAGGGACACTTTCGGACGGAAAGAGTACTGCATCTCGTGGCCATCGCTGGTTTCGCAGGTTCACCAACAACACTCAGAAGCCGGCGAAAGCCGACGTTTCCGCAGCCTCGAACAGTCAGAACTCCGCAGGAGCGAAGACTGGTATACATGAAGTAGTGAAAAAGCAACAAGTCGTTGTAGCCGCGGTAGTACTCAGCACTAGGAGTAGCAGTAGTAGTAATAGTAGTAGTCGCATTCGCAGTAGCAGTGGCAGTAGTTGCAGTAGTTATTGTAGTTGAAGCCGTAGTCGTAATCCTAATTGTCGTCGTCGTCGTAGTGGTAGTAGTAGTAGTGGTCGTAGTGGTCGTAGTTGTCGTAGTAGTAGTCGTCTTCTTAGGTAGGAGTAGTAGCTAGTAGTTCGTAGATAATAGGTAGCAGTCAGTAGTTCGCAGTAAGCAGTTAGGGCTTAGTGCTGGTGGCGGTGAGTGTTCGTGGTGTTCGTGGTAGTGGTCGTCGTCGGCGTCGTCGTGGTGGTCGTAGTTGTAGAAGTAGTCGTCGTCGTCATATATATCTACAATCAAAGCAATGATATGATTAGTTTCAACTACGCTGGAACTATCAATACCGCATCCTCTCTGTCGAAGTGTAAACCGACCAAGTATCATGATGGTGGTGCGAATAAAGGCGAACCATGCTCAGGGATGCTCAGGGTACCTCGATTATCCACAGTCGCAGTACTAGTCGCCTCTACAGCATGAACAAGTTCTGTGATAAAAAGAAGCTCGATTTTCGTGGTTCTATCAGTTCTACCGTTCTACCTACCTCAAGATATCGTGGAATAGGAAGCTGCTTCGGCGCCTAAGGACTAGCAGCTTCAAGTCTGAGGATGTTACAGCGGCAGGATTTGGAGTTTGCAAAGTCTTGTCTCGCTTCGATAAACTCTAGTTGTGCTTGGTCAGCTTCAAACTTCCTAAACCCTAAACCCTAAATCACGAGGCCGCCTCGTACGTCGCTGCCGTGGGGTCGTAGTAAGCGCTCTGATCATAGGCAGCCTCGCAGCCAGACAGAAATTCTGCAGAGTGCCGGGAAACTCCAGTAACACTGGCTGCTGTCATCTACCCTGTAAATCGCTATAACTTATTGGTACTACTTGCGCAACACCTCGGCTCAAGGGCGTGGCTACATTTGCCAAAAGTCTAAGTGTTCCTCGGCTTTCTACACATGCTTTTCCTATGTGCTGACCTTAAAGGTCTGAGCGCAGAAACCCAGCCAATAGAAGGAGTAGAAACTTAACGCCGAGTATGAAACAAGTACTGCCAGGACATTGTAGATCGTCTGCACATGTCGGTGCGGCGAAATTCCCATGCTGTCTCACGCTGGTACATGACAGCTTAATCTGTGCAAGTTTTGAAGCTTGGCAAGTTGCAAGTGACTCGTGTAAAGAAATGAGTGCAGCTACTGACTGAACAGGCGCACATGCCAACAGTTCAATTTTCCCCCAGTGGATAAGGCCAGATCTTTCGTAAGCATCTCGTTGTCTGTGAAGGACTGAGACCCGAGGCAAGTTTCATTCGAGCAAACCTTCGGCAAAAGCTATAAATTGTCCGCTGCCTTATCGTGCATTGTCTATCTTTGTGTCATGATCTAAGTGTCAAGTCCACATGCGTGGGCGGTGGCTGCGTGGACGTTTGCGTGGTCTGCATGGACCGGTTCATGGTCTCGTTCCACAGAGTTACATGCTCATAGGTGCTGTGGTGCGCCAAAACGCACTGAGCTCTTTGAGGCACATGGAGGGCGGGCGGGGGGTTCTCGGAACGGGCCTGTTGAGGGTTTCCCAACGCCGTCGGACAGTGCGTTCTTCCAGGCCCCCAAAACACACACAGGTCTCCACACTCACAAAGGCCCCAATGCGTGCTTCCAGGCCCGCACGCAGGTCTCCAGACTGCATAAAGGCCCAGTGCAATCTTGGGCCCCAAAAATGCACACAGGTCTCCAGAGACTGCACAAAGGCCCCAGTGCGTTCTTCCAGGCACCCAAAACGCACACAGGTTTCCACATGTATAAAGGCCCCAGTGCATTCTTCCAGGCCCCCAAAACGCACACAGGTCTCCACAATGCATGAAACCCCCACTGCGTTCATCCACGCCCGCAAGACGTACAGAGATCTCCACAATCTAAAGCTCCACTGATTTTTTCCAAGCCCTCAAAACCCATGCATAAACCCCATTGCGTTTTTCCAGGGCCGCAAAACGCACACAGGCTCCAGAAAACTGCAGTACAGTACTCTTCGTCATGTGTCTGTGGCTCTGTGCGTTTTTGGTGCCTCGAAAATTCACGACACGCTACAAAATCTCTTGCCCAACCCCCTTGATCCATGTGGAAAGAAACTGGTCAACAACTAAGGTTGTGGGGCCTACAAAAACGCATGCGTGGACAATGGGTTGCGTGGACGGTTGCGTGGCCGGCGTGTACGGATGGTGTGCGTGGACAGACACAGGCGTGGATAAGACACTCAGGTCATAAAGATACCGCAGCAACTGGAGTTGTTCTCGTTTCGTCGCCCTTCAGAAGCATTCGATATAAACCAGGTATCACACAAGCTACTGTACTTGACTGTACTTTACATATGTAAGGTGTAAAGACACAGACACACACATGTATATATATATATACATGTATATATATATATGTCGAAATGTATGTGTGTATATATATATATACGCATACGTACAGACATGTACACACACATATATATATATACATATGTATATATATGCACATACATGCATGCATGCGTGCTTGGGTGGCAGGGAGTTGAGATAGTCGAGCCTCCAATTATCATGTAGGACATATCATCCTGTATGATACCACTACAAGTCATAGATAAGGCCCGATAATTAATGAGATTTTACCATCCTCGCACATAATTGAAACCGAGTCCTCATATTAGACATAAGCAAAGCTGTGCATGCTGTAAAGTGTATACTGAATCTGTACGGTCGCACAGATCAACGCGTTCCCATATCGCAGTGTGCATGCAGGAAGTGCAAACAGGTCGAGACTAGCCACGTGAACTATATTTGCTGATTTCGATCATTTACGTCAAAGGCAGTACATATTCGTACCGAATGTTGAAAGGAACTCGTCCGACAAAAGTCCGAAAAAGGCTGTACTTCGGCGTTTGAAAACCTGAAGTCGAAATATATCGTTGCATAATGTACATTTGATTGCCGGCCTCCCTTAGCCGGGTCAGACTTCATAAGACCAAAAGCTGGGCTAGTCAAATCGTTTTCGTGGTGGTCATAACCGCGCTAGTTAATTTCGTTGTTTGTTCATGCGTGCTCTGTCATGTGTAACAAGCATTCAAGACGTATCTCTTACCATTCTCACAGGCCCGTTTGGTCAAATCATCTGCTTACAGTGCACTTCAGGCCTTCGAATATACACGTGAACGTGTGTTAAACACCTTGCTCTTGGAGTCATAAGTATCGAACAAGTCAAACCTAACGTTACTTGCCCAAATGCAGATCCAGTTTGAGTAGAGGGCCACGACAGCTAAGAGAAAAAAGCTGCAGAGTCTCTACAGAGCTCGGTCGTTTTCGCGTGCATTTTCGGCAGCGCGGACGCAAAAACATATGAAGTGCCCCGAAGCTTCAACCCTGCAAGATGGTAACTTTCATCTACCGTACACTGGCCCATATACAAATACACCCTTGTCTGTCCGTGCATAAGCAATAACGGGTGGCAACTTCGCTGATTACTGAGGCATCAGACTTGAAACCTGATACGTGGACTCGCTCGGCCGCGTAAACACCAAATGCAAGTTGCCATGTTGCTTCAACAATGGACCTTCAGGTGGGGGGCGGAGAGGGGGACCAAACGGGGGGGTCCCTCCCCGGTACAATGCAGCTGCCATCTTGTGGTGAGGCCTCGCCAGTGCCTGTGAAATCAGTTGCATGGTGGCGGCGGAGGAGGGTGTCTCCCGGCCCCCTCTAACTATTGTGAAAAGGCCAGATAAGGTGCTGGACACGATGTTGACCTGGGTCACCTCTTTAAGAAAATGGGACAACGACACCGCAAGCTGCACAGAGCTAGCTTTCGTGACTAGAGCCACGCTGATTCACAGGGGGGAAGCAGGACGACCGGGGAAGCAGGACGGCCGTGCCCCCTGAAATACGAAGCGGGAAGATTTTCAAAGATGTTCGAGGCAGTGGAAAGACCATGGCAATGGGATGCAATGGGCTGGACCTCAGTCGGATTCCTCGCGCGTGCCGTAGAAACAAAGTAAGAAAATCATGATAGCCGACCAGCCCAAATCAATATAGCCAGAACTCGCAAAACCAGAATCACAAAAACCCAAGAAACCAGACAAAAACAAAGCACCCTAAAACAACGGCGAGGTTTCCTGAAAGTTTATATTCCAGGGCTCTGGACCAAGACTTTCTGAAAATTTGTTGGTGCTGTTATTTTGTGTTTATTCATGTTTCTAGGTGTTGGTAAGGTGTGTTTCTTTTTTGGTTTCCGCGATTGTAAGTTTAGCGGTTGCTTTTTTTGGAATGCTTGAACTGACATTGCTTTTTTCATTTGTGTTATGCTAGCTTGTAGCATAATCTGCTGTGCTAGCCTGGAGGCTCAGATTCACAAGCAGATGACCAGACTCGTGAACAAGGATATGTGAGGGCTGCGTTCCTCATCCAAACGGAGTTGCAAGTTCAGCTGCCATGTCGATGCTCGAACGAATACTTTTGTACCATCGCTATGTATGTTGATACTCCTGCTCCTATTACTTAGTTTTACAACTGCTAATATTGCTGCGATTTTGGTATTACTGCCAGCATCCCTGCCATGGTGATACGATAATTCATTGCACGTGGATTCTAATCCCTTTAAAATTAATTACTTCCAAAGCTCTGCAAGGCCTGACCTGATCGAACATCGCTGAGGATTGGTCGCAGTATCCGTTCTGATCGTAGTACGCCTCCGATCCGGACAGAATTCAGATCAACACTTGCGGCTGCCTGCGCTCACAAACAACCATCGTGAGTAATGCAATTCCGAATACGACTGACATCGCTGCTACCCAGCATTAGTCGCGTTCGCCTTCCGAATTCTTGCAGAACGCTGGGCCCATTCCATTCGACTGCACCCCAGTGATCCACAGCACTGAGTAGGAAGAGGAGGGACTCGCGTTTAGTCGTAACTTGTCTCGACGATGTGGCAAAGCATGCGGAAGCCACACTGCGAAAGGTCTCCACAAAGTCATAACCATGAAACATTTAGTACCGACGAATTGGCCGGAACCTGCACAGCGTACAGTTGAGTGCATGAGTTTGCAGCATTCTTAAAGTTAAGTGAGTGAGTTTGCAACATTCTCAAAATTCAAACCTGCAACAGCTAGTTCCTCACACACGGCCAATGCTTTCTTTAGACGGACTGGCGGATTGAACAACCTTAATCGATAACTCTACTTCATATTGCAACTGAATGATGAGTGAAAGACTGGTGCTCTGCAACTTAACATCCAAGTGACAACCCAGAAATCTGAACCAACTACAATATTCAGAACACGCCGACAAAGGGAAAGTATACGAAGGAGATGGTGACAGGTGGTATTGCAAGCCTCATGTACAAGTTGGATGATCTATTTCCGTCGTGTATTTCCGAGTTATGCAATGCGCATGTTTAGGCAACGAACCACGTCACTGCAACCACGTACACTGTTTGAATATTATCACCTGTTCTCGGCAATTCGGGTCGGGAGCAAGTACTGGGACTTCATTGTATCAGCATTCGCCTCGCTAGAGTTTCGGGCAGAGTGTTGAAACCTAAGAAAGAAACCAAAACGAAAGTCGCGCTTAGTGTTTCCTGTCCGGTGTTTGTCGTAAGGACCAACGGGATGCACTTCTTGTGCTTGTGTCTGTGCTGCTGTTTTCGGGGTCTTGAAAGTTTGTGCACTGACTGCTCACCGGTATTGGCTGCACAGGTACTGGTACGACCTGCTGCGTTTACTGTGTGTAGACTTGATCTTCCATGCGATGCTTTGATTGCATTTCGTCCTCGTGTTGTGGGTGTTTTTGTCTGCGTGCTTCCAGAAACGAACGTGCCAAACTGATATCTCTTTGCCTACCTTGGGTATTAATGTGTTTCGCATCCCGACAGTAGGAAAAGCGGCAGTACTGCATCTGTCTGATAAATCAGGATGTTAGCACGCCGATATTTCTATGCACTACCGATCTATCTGATTCGGTTTCTTCGGAGTAGTGAACCTGCAGGCCTGTGACATGTCCGCTGCTGCGTAATGCTCCTGCCACATCAGCGACATCACAGCTGCGGTCAAGCTGACAATCCTGGAAGTGGTCACACTCAGAAAGGTCATACCCTGTCACCTGCACCTGCAGAACATGTGGGATTGCCTTCGCATGTGCATTGTCTTGTGTCGCATCGGATGAGCAGATAAAGCAATGCAGAAACATCTGTCCCTCAGTGAAACAGACACCGTACAGTACTACATTTACGGCAAGCTTCTGCTTCAAGACGGGCAGGGGTTGGACGTAGTCATAGCCCACCACCGCGTCCGCTGGATCCTCGAATTTTCAGCACAACGTCGGCAGCCCCACCTAACTATGCGTCCCACTATTGAGTTAGATTTTGCAGACTAGGACATGAGCAGAAACATAGTGTCTTGGATCGAAGCTTTGCAGCAAGTCAGCGTCAACCCAGACTAGCAGAAATCGGAATCGCAGCTTCATCTGCCACCAAAAAGTCCTGACAGAGCCTTGCCAGCACCAGCCGAAACCGCTAGTCATCCGACAATCCACCAAACATACCCAAACCATCTATGCGGCCTGTCCTGAGGCCAGCCGTAGCCCGCACCCTCGTTGTAGTCCTCGAGGGAAGAGGCAAAGAGAGAGAGAAAGAGAGTGAGTGAAGGACAGAAGAGAGCGTCAGAAGAAAGAGATGGAGGCGGTCCCTCCCTGCCTTCCTCCTTGCCTGCTCATCTCCTCCCTTGCTACTCTCTTTCACTCCCCTTTCCCTTCGCGACAAACTTGAACATTGACATGCATGCCTGCAAACAGACAGGACGTTCAATCACCAGCTATTGGGTGGTGCTAGCGGGGGAAGCAGCGGTACCACATGTGCAGACATTGTCAATGGCAACAAATCACAGTGGAAAACTCGGCCAGCGCACCATCTCCGCCGGAATGTCTCCCTGGAAACAGCCCTGGGGCAGGCTGTCCACATGAAACGCTTTACTGGCGTTCACATGGAGCTTGAATTCCATACCGTGCTGGCTCCCCGAAGCATGCACAATGACATGTTATTGTTGCTTGGTAACTCGAAGCTGATGACTCGCTCTGCCAACCGCTCCCTGCGCTTCAGTACACCGCTGGGGCCAAAGCATCCTGGGCAGCGTACCACTCGGCCTCCGCAACCAATATTTGAGGCTCAGGTTTAGACAGTTTAGGATCATTCCTAAACTCAGCTGGATTCGGGGAGACCTAACTCCTGAAGCATCTGAAGCCCTAATGGCCCTAATGCCCGAGCCCCGGCCCACACCCTCCCTCTTCTCTTTGACTCTGGATCGGCCTGGTTCTGGTATTCCAGTGGGGTGAACTCCAGGGCACTGGAGTTCAACGTGCTGGGCTCCTGACAGGGCATGATCTGCGAGAAGCAATCGTCTCGGGTCGGCATCATACGAGTAGAAGTCTGCAAGCTACTTTCGGCGGTTGTGCATTTAGTTCACTTGAACGACAGATGAATCTGCAGACGACACGACCATTGAGATGTTCTACCAGAGTCTCTTTAACTATCGTCGGTACATAGAGAAGTTGCACAGATGAACGAGTGAAGCTTTATCAACATGAAAATTCAGCTGGGTTTTACGAGCCGTCGTGCCATCCGCACGTGCCTTCGGATCGGTGACACCGGCTTGCGCTTGGTAGGCCTGGTACACATGAAAACGGCAGTGAAAGTTGCGCATCAGAAAATGTGCGGCATAAAGTAAGAGTCTGGGTCGGTGCACTCCAGACAGAGTCCACCAGTCTAGCAGGAGCGATATACTCAGATGTAGACCCATCCCAGCCTCGGTGGAGGTTTGGCCCGATACCTCCTTCAAGCGCAATGCGTCAGCCCTAAATAATCCTCTGCTGTTTGTCGAAGGAACGTAGCTCATAGCAGCAGGACTCGACAGGGCACGGGCCACTGTTCCCCAGAGCATCTTACCTGCGATGAAGCTGAACAGCCCCCTACTCCAACCTGCACGAAGTCGGCAGCACTCGCACCATGGCCGGCGTCGTAGTAGTCCTGCGAGACAAACTCTTGCTGACACTTCAACTGTGATATGTTTTAAGGGGAAGAGTGAAGGAATGAATCAAGCTCAACTTCTTACGACAAATAGCAATGTTGACGTCATATGTAGATACTCACGGTAAATGCGAAATCCCAGTCGCAGAACGTAGTTAGAACCCGGCCCCTGTACTTGAAAACTCCGAGGTGGCCAAACGGATATCAAAATAATGGTTGTGGTGTTGAAACTGCTCGACTCAGCCCAGAGCACTGGTGACAAGGAATCTGCTTAAGGTACGGATTGATGCGGTTTGGGGTTTAGGCTACTTTAGGGGTCTTCACCAGCAGCGGCTCGGACTTTAGGCCTTACGCACCTAGGCGTCATATTATACAATCGCTGCTCCTACACTGCCGCGCTGCTGCGGCTACTGCTCCTGCCTGCTCCTGCCACTACTGCTGCCATTGCTACGAGTACTGCCACAGTCACTGTGCCAAGACCTCTAGTATTACGATGAGGATATGGCCCAACACACATCTAAATACGGGGAGGCAAGCCCTGCATCTGGAGGGTGGGGGATTCCAGATGCATCAGCAAACTGCCGCTTGTTCGAAACACCAGATGCTAGTCCACGCGGCACTGTGCAGTGCTGGGTGACGTTAGCTTTAACTACTCACTAATTTACTCGCAATTTCTTACACAATATTTCTGAGATGCCTCTGAACTGAATACGCAGCTGTATGAACCCATGCCCTGGAGCCCCACGAAACCATGCATTACAGAAGTGTCGGGCACGTGAACATCTCCGAACCTCAGTGGAGGTCTGGGCGATTGCCTCACGGCTTGGCAGCAATGCGAAGGCCCAGGCACACCGGCTTAGGGCTTGGGACCAATCAAAAGGGTTTCCTGTGGCTTTCGGTCTAAGGGTTGAGCAGTCTGATACCAGTCTAATTAGGATGCCAGGGTTGTAAGTCAGTAGGGCTCAAGGCCAGCTGTGGCGATTGGCTCTCGGGTGATTCGGCCAAAGGGGTAGATAGGGTCTGCAGCTCCAAGGCTCTATTGCTTGGGGCGTTTCAAGTCATTTTGCATAGTGGTTAGGGTTTAAGTTTGAAACCTAAACTAAACCGTGCAAACCCTCAGGGAAAGATGTGTTGGCTGGGCATGACGGTGATTGAGAACGCAGAGAGCCCAATACGTAAGGTGTATACCTTTTAAACCAAGGTGAATTCCGAGATCTAAAGCCGACAAAAACCCTTAGACTTCCCCTACAGGAGCCCTTGAAGGAACCCCATTTTCGGGGTATCTTCCTTCGTAAAGAGGTATTGGGATCTCCGGGAATCAAAAGGTACTTGAGGAGTCCGGCTGAAGGCGCCTATGGCGTGCTTAGGTCCTAGGGTTTAGGGTGGAGGCTGCAGGAGTAGGATTTGGGGTGTGGGGCTTAAGACCTAGGGTTTGGGGTGGGGAACCCGGATATATAAATCGGGTTCCGGCTGCAATAACAGAGCGGTGTTCGACATTGGTTGAATGGTCTCATGAGGGTTGCTTCTACTGTTACCTGTGGCTCCCACTGCCAACGAATTCTACTGGTTGTAATGTTCTTGTACTGTTTGGGGCTGGGTTGCGGCCTCTGGACGTTTAGGGCTTGGGTTTGCGGTATTTCCGGCACAGAAGGAGTACGGTTAAGGGCTTAGTGTGGATGGTTGGGGGTTGAAGGTTGGGGTTTAGGGTTTTGGGTCTAGGGGTTTCATAGGGGCTCGAAGATGTAGCTTTCAGCTAGTCGGTTTTCCGGGGACACAATGAGGCTTAGCGTGTTTGCAGTCTGCGATGCGGGCGGGTTGGAAAAAGTGTCGGAACGGTAATAGTATCCCCTTACAGTGGCGATCACAGCTTGAGTGTAGTATGCCCACAAGCCCAGCTCTCGAGTATTACCTGGACCCCCATAACCTGCCTGGTTATCATTTCTCTATACAAGTCCTCAAAAGACTGATGAGAGCACCTGTTCATCCGAGGTGTTCCATGCTCCGGCCTGGAAAGGCAGCCAGACACGCGCCGACAGACAGTGTGACGTCAAGTCGCACTCCGGATACGCCTGCGCCTGCCTTCTTTTCACTTTGAATCCAGCAGCCGCCTAAGGATGCAGCATCACTGCGGCATCTACACGCAGAACATGCTGCAGACTGAGTCAATCGGCGTCTGAGCTCTGCACATCCTCATGGCCGAAAGGGACGTGCCATCCGGTCTCCAGGCTTTGAGACCATGCAAAGACCTTGTACTGCAGTTCTGCATGGACCCGCGAAGCAAAACACGAAAGCTGAACAAGCTGCTTGGGACGTGGCCCCGTCACCAGCAATCTCTGAGCCGATGTACCAGCCTTTGCATCTCTACATTCGTTAGGCTTTTCCCTTGTGCGTGATCATGTTTTGAAAGAAAATGACATGAACATCCTCTGGAATCGCCATTAGCCTTAGCTTTGGAATACCGCAGAATTTAAGAGCTGGCTGGGTGCTGCACCCACTGCTTGGGGATCCTCTCCGTCATCGAAATAGTACAGAAACATTTCATGGCTGTTCGATGACCTGTCGCAAACTCACGTAACAGAGTTTAGAGTGCCCGAGCCTGTGGGCAACACCAGCCAGGCCGACGCTGTCTTTTTGTATGCCGTCTGGCCGTTGTACACAGAGTGCCACATGTACTCCCCAACCATGCTCCTTCGCAAGCGTCGTGCAAGCTCAGTGCTTTCGGGAGGTGAAGCTCTGTCATTGCAGTCCTCGCAAGCTTCAGTATGTCGTCCTCGGGAAATGCGTGCTGAGCACTGCGAACTGCAAACACACAAGCTGTCGTTCTCCTTCGACATCTCTTTGGTCTCCTGGATGTCGCCTTCTCCTTCGTCGAACTCTACATCGAGGACCTGCAAAGAGCAGGCCGATCCAACAGGGAAGCGAGTGAGCTGCATCGCATCGCCTCCCCCACAGCATCTACAGCGTCTCCTGAGCTGGAATTCCAATTGGCGCCAGCCTGGCCACTGTTGCAGGATTTGCTACCAGCCGCGACCGCGACCACGTGCTTTAGAAGTTTTGCAAGGCGTAAACTTTTTAAAGGGTAAAGGTAAAGGTGCATGGTGACAGCAGAGATGCCCGGGGCCCCAAGTGAGCACTCTGCAGAGATGATCGGGAATCGGTAGTTGCTAAGCTTCTTCTGCTTTTGCTGTTTTGGATGCTCAAGGCCTAGCTGGCTTTGCTTGCGCCGCAGCAGTGCGCTGCACGAGCAGGCCTGTGACACCACCAGTGTGACGTTTGCAACAAGCTCACAAGCTTGAAACATATCCCACTCTGAAGGGAATGGCGGTGGGTCTTACTGTCGTGCGAAGTCTGTCCGAAAATGATGGGAGGTGGTGCTGTCATGGTTCAAAAGTTTCAGTCGCATTGTCACAGGAAAATAGTATGACTTGGCGGCTTCCTGTGTTTCAAGCAATCGCAACCCGAGCGGCACGGCACTTCCTAGCTGCAGCAGTGCGAGTATGGAAAGCACTGGTTGCATCGCAGGGTCGATTCCATGACAATCCCTGGCACGAATCGCATTACTGACAAGAACAGCTGCAAGGTTTTCCGCCTCCCCCCACCACTCATCTTTCGACTCAGCCTGGAGCACTCGACAGAGACGACGTGTTCCCTCTTTGACAGCTCAAGCTAAGCGAACAGAACCGAAACGGAAACCTCCCTCACCGGCGAACCGGAAACGGCTCAAGACCTATATGTGAGAAACCGAACCATAAAGAAGGCTTTTCTCTTAACCGGCACCTGGCCTGGAAGATCCTGGCAGGCGACTCGCGCGTTGTTCTCATGCAGACACCACTGAGAGCGAGGCCGCTTTCCGGTGGGCGTCGATGGCCTCCTGCAAACTCGGCAGAACGAAAAGCTGTGATGAGCAACGGAAACTTGTGTCGAGGCCTGAAGGGTCTCGTCAACGTTCTGCGCCGTGGCTGCGAGTACTCCTAGGAGATACTCGTGGCCCCACTGCAGCTCCTGCATGGACGAAGTCTGTCAAAGGCGGGGGTGGCAAGCTGCTAAAGAGCAGGCGAGTGAGAGGGACCTCAGCAAGAAAGCCACTCGTGCCAAACAACGCCGACCGATCGAAATGCCCCTCAATCCCACCCTCGGCCCAGAAATCTCCTGCCAGCTGGAACGATTCACAAAAGTGAAGGCGTAGCCGGCATGGCCCGCGCGTCCGGTGCGGCCCACCTGCGACATGAAACGTCAATCAAACCAACGGCTTAAAGGCAGTATGCATCGCAAACTTCAGCTGGAAGTGGATTCAGATGCATATCATATATTAATAGTAAGGTATGGTGTCCGACCCTGTGGATATAGTCTTCTGCCATCTTCGGCATGTCGTAGTTCACCACATACTTCACCTGGCAGCGCATGAGTACTGACAAGCTGTTGGCTGTGACTCATGTTGTCAGGCTGCCGGGTTGTCGTGTGTCAGCGGCCTGAGGAATGTCGTGGCCCCGTGCCAGAACTCCGGTTGCCACAACGCACGGCCTAGCATTGAAACGACCACGCGGACAAGACTGAGGCCGACAGGCCGACCGATCTGACTTCAATGATAAACTCAGTGAGATTCAGCATCCAATGCTTGGATCCGTCTCGCGATGGCTATCCGGCTTCAACCGCAGCGGACTGCTTCCACAACATCAGCATCGGCTGGGCAAACACAGTATCCGTCTACAACCGTGGCTAAGAGGGCTTCGTAGGAACTGGAGCCTGCCAAACAGAAGCAAACACGTTATCCAAACTTATTTTCATTTTTTGCCACCTTAGCTCCTGGCAGTGGTCCGTCGCGGAACTGTTCCATGTTCTGGGCAGCGGGCAGCAGTGCACTGTGTACCAGACGCTGTGCACGGAATAACTCGAAGCCGCCCCATCGTTAATCAAATTTCTGCGCACATGCAACCAGCAAACATTCCAGCTGCTTCGCCAGACAGAAACCATCATGACTCACTTCTGAGACCTCTGCCCAATCACGGTCTTTCTGCTGCATTTCGCCGTGTAGCTCTTCTACCTGTTGGTTCGTCGATGCTCTTCCATGCAAAGTCGTGGTTCAAATGGACCCTGTACATTCTGCCGGGTGGCGAGGCAGTCGCTGTCGCCTCTCCAGACCATGTGTTCGTTGGAAAGCATGTCTTTCAGCTTGATGACAGCATTGCGGCTCCTGTCAATCCAAGCACTGTGCGTGCGTGGACCTAAAGTGAGATTGCAGCATGCACTGCAACAAGGGATGCTTCGCAGTTGTGCTATGCCACACAAGTGCTACTTTAGCCGCCAGCACGCACCCTCACCTGCAGAAGATAATGCACTTGTCTGCGGAACCTTCCTGGAAAATGCCCATCCTGAAGCTGCGTGTTTGCTTTGCAAGCATCTGCACTTGCATGGCAAGAACCGGCAAGAGCTGCTACATGCTGGCTGGCAGGGGCATCTCCTCACATCTCATCATGACCCCGCTACCCTCTTCAGAGGCCTCCAGCAACAGGGGGGGGGGATTGAACAAGGCTAGTCACGGACTTGCCAGGGCCCGCACTCGTGCAGCTTCTCTTTCAGCTTCTCGAACTTGACCTCAGCGGGAAAGCGTGGAAAAGTTCAAAAGGCTGTTCTCAAGCTGTTGCCGCCATGCACCTTTCGGCAATGCTGTGCCCGAGCTCCATTCTGGCCCGCTGGAGTCTGAGCCCACAGCCTCGTCGTCGTCGACGATCTCAGCCCTCTGGACGATGCTTTTGCCTGAGGTCGTTGTAGGGATGAGCTCCCTGTAGATCCAAGTCAACGTGCGCTTCTTCATCTGGCGCAGACTTTGTTTGCAGCCAAGCTGCATGCTGCTAACCTCGTCCCGCCGATGCGAATATGGACCTGCGAGGCCGGGAAGACTCGAAAACAGCTTGGAAGGGATATGAAAGCATCGACTCCAACTGCACCACTGCATGGCAACCATAGCTCAGCCAGTTTCATAAATCATCGGCTAGACTTGAGATGACGCACAGGACTTGGACACCGAGTATGCTGCGGGTGGTCGGTCATCTGATGCAGTGCATATCCTGAGTCCATGCAATCAATGACAATCGCTACTCAACTCAGTGTCATGTAGCTCGCACAAGATATCTGAACTCTCGCCGCATCGTGCCGTAGTTGCGGCGAGACAGCATGTCAAAAATGGAGCTCATGCACAGCCCCTCTCTGGACCCCGACACCAAACCCGACTCGAAGCTTCTGCGGGCGTGGTGCTCTCGGGCAAGCTCCTTCACGGCCTGCGGAATTCCGAGAAAAAAGAGCAGTCTTGTGCTGGCCGCAAGCTTTATCGGGCCTCGGGCCAAGTGGCACTGAACATAAGGACTTGCCGCTCCTTGCGCACCTGCATGGGGCAAGCTTCGCAGGTGAGGAGAAGACATCTACTGATGTGGAAGTCAATTACTTCTACCTCTGACCTCACATTCTCACTTCACAGCCTCCTGTTTCATGTGATGCCTGCTCAAGACTACAAATCCGGTGACTCTGGCAATCTGCACTGACTGGTTGCATGTAGTGTACCGTTTGCTGACTTCGTAGTGGCAGCGTCTAAGGCTCCCACTTGGGTCAGAATGGCCCTGGCAAAGAGGTTTGTCAAGATATCCACACGTCCAATCACGTCCACGTCCGTTGGTTTTCAAGTCCACGCACTGTGCAGAGCATGTGGCAGCGCAGCCATGCAACTCTTGAGACGCCCAACACCAATGATGTCAAACGATGATCCCTGCTTCTCAAGAAAGTATGCACCAGACTAGAAATGCAGAGCTCGTGCCTGATGTCGCCGCCGAAGCCCTTGTGTTCAAGGAGTTCGTCGGCCTCATCCAAAACAACGAACCTTGGAACATCAAGGTTTGCAGCTTCATACCATGCCTGGCAAAGATAATTACCGTTTCAAGACTCTAGATCTTTCTCAGCCGTGTCTTTTGTGGAAACCGAGCACTTTCACCACTGTCTGGCCCATTCACAGCTGATCTGCGTCGCCCGATCTGAGTCGCCCAAGTCTCCACGCGTGCATCGATTCAGCTTTGTCCATTCATCGCCGAGCGCCTGACACAAAACGGCACACCCGGGTTTTTTTCGTTTTTCCATGGGCTTGCAGACTGCTCGCGCGCCCCTCTCCGGGCCTGAAGGAAGCGACCGGGGGTGGCCACAATGATGTCGTTCCTGGCCTTGCTCGCGTGTCGATGGATCGTGAAGCAAGTCCTCTGCTGTAGCAGACAGTCCCAGAGAAGCACATTCGTGCCATCAAGTGCTTAACCAACACCAAAATCTTAATGGAGGAAGCCAGATCTGCGGGTGTTCATGAAGCACGCCGGAAGTTTATGGGTCCGACTGGATTTCAAGGAACTTGCCTGAAGGAGCTCTTTGTGCTCGCTCGCCTTCATGCCACCAACAATGGTGGCGGACGCAAGCCGTTTCTGCCTCGAGCAACGCGACACTCTTTTCTCGTCATAACATCCACCATTCCAACGCACAGCTCAGAGCAGTTCCGAGTACTTTGGTTCCTCCAACGCTGGCTTCTAGGAGACAGCAAACACTTCCTCGATCTGAGCTTGGTTTGAATCCCATGTTTCATCTCTGGGGCACAGGCGACCCATACTTCTGGCAGACCTGATAGCGACAGACCGAGCCGAGGATCCAAATTACAACGGCCGCCCGTGTGCCCCTGTGCCTGCGTCTGCTGCAAACCTCAGGGCCTCACTTACGAGCTCAGCTTTCAATGATGCATCGTCCCGTGCCTTTGGGCTTTGGGTAGCAACTTTATTGAAATGAGTTTTTAGTAATCATGATCAGAATACTGATAATCATCATAATACCGCTAATACTGCCCTGTATGCAACAGAAGGGTGCCCGGCTCTCTCGATCTGCTTGGCAAGCTCTCGCGTCGGGGCAAGGACCTGCAGATCGTTCTGCGAATAATAAAACAACAAGAATAACAATAGCCATAGTAGCAATAATACTCATAATAGGTACAGTACTAATATAACAATGATAACAACAATAATAATAATGAGCTCTATGTTCATAGCTCGCCAGCTTGGGCTGTGAGATTTTGCTGGTGATATCTTCAGCTGAGGCTGGAGGCAAAGCAGGTAGTTATCCAAACACAAGACTTGATGAGCATATATGAGCATAATAGCAGAAGTACTGTGCATCGGGCTACGGGCTCGGGATTTTGGTCGTAGAGCCGGCGAGGATTCCGAAAAAGAAGCCAAACGCCTGCAGCTGACCACCACGACTCGAGATTACAGTTTACCGAACTCCGATGCCTTCAGCAAAGGGACCTAATCACAGGACCCTTTTTCGAGTTGTGTTCACCTACCTCACAGATGTATGAAATCAATAAAAACTGCGGCTGAAACAAGAACCAAAGTGCTAAAGGGGCCAAAAACCACACTCTCCGCGAATTCAACAACTGCTGCGGCAGTCTCAAGCCGACCTGAGGGAGGTGGAAACCTGGTGGATTCATAGCCCTGAAGCGCACTGCAACAGACACTACCGGGGCGGACCAGGCCGACCGGGCCATCGCCAGCTTCCAGCTCTTCCTGACGACACAGAATGGCAAAAGAAATGCAGCTGTAAGATATCTCGTAAGCATGTTGGAGATTGTTGGGGTAAAGGCTTCAGTCGGAAGCTAAAACACGTCTGTTTTGTGTGCACTGTCCACACAGGCTGCGGGCCCCTAAGATTGATGCTCTGGACTTGAACTCAAATTCGGCACGCTGGTTTTCTCTGGCCTGCTGACAAATGTGGATGATCATGGGCAGGACATAGGACACTGTCTTGCCACTTCCTGCAGGTGGGCTCTCCACTGTCATGCCTCGACTCTAACGCCGTCTATATACTGTAAGTGACTCTCGCCGAGGCGACCGATGAAGATGGAGATCAATTGCGATTGAAAGCCAGGGTGCAGGCCTGTCTCTGCGATGCCAACTACATCTCGGCCTTGCAACGCCAAAGGCCTGAATTTGCAGAGCGGCTGCGAGGCTTCCAGTTAGTGCCAATTCATCTGGGCCGGAGACCTCGCTGTGACCCGGCAGAGCTGAGGCAATGGCCAGATCTGCCTTTGGATGGGGGTAGGCGCCTGCTTGCGCCATGCTTGAAACCACGTTCTAACGGGCCCAAACCCTGCATCTCTGGCCTCAAACTCTTCGACCAAAGAGTGTTGCAACTCAGACGGCCAGTGCACCTGCACAAGGAATCCACCGACTGAATGCATCAAGTGACGATGGTCCAGCCTCGTCGAAGCTGTTGAAAAGGCCAGGGACTGGGCATTCGTCACCTGGCTCTGCGACTGGCTACCAAATGCAGCAGTTTCGGTTGTCCTCGACCGAAATCAATTGCATAATGTTACATATGTGACTCGCCTGCTCGGGTAACACGGATTCTGGCATTGCTTCTGCAAGGCAGCTACCAAACGATGAAGCAATCGATGACTCAAGACAGCTCTTGAACAAAGCCATGTTCAGTTCTGAATGTTCTGAGAACTTGGCTGTCCCCTTCCACGATTTCGATGCCGCTCTCCCTCGGCGCATGCAACGACGAACTTTCGAGATGTAGAAGCCCCTTCAACCACAGCGCGGCAGGCCCAGCCAAGGACGACAGTTGCGGATGGTGGGATACTGCATACGCTGCATCTCCGATCTAAGTCGTGCTCGCTCGCTGCTGATCGATCTCCTCCTTACTGCGAGACTTCGCCCTGTCGTCTCCGATCTCCTTCCGGATTCAGGAACATCATACAGTTGAGGCCGCGATTGGTGGCGAGCTTCGACGCACCTGGTAGAAGTCTTTCGTAATTTCAATCTGCCTTGGGAGCTGGGACAAGAAGGCTTGTCGCAAAACTAGCCGCCACTGATCGTCTCTGGGCTTCCGGCGGCCTGGTGCTCCAGTCCACGTCCCCCTGCTGCAAGAGCTGAGTGGCCTCGAAGCCACAGCTTCAAACACTGGCGTTGGATGTGTGTGCCGTGCCGAATTATGCCGACTGTCTTGTTCCACTTGCCGGGGGGGCATGGGCATCGTCGTATCAAGAAACTGTGCCGTGACCTCTACTCCCCACGAGTCCTTCCGATGAAACTTGCAGCCAACACTACAAGGGAGTTCATGCTGTCTAGATACAGTCGACTTTTCAACACGATGTGCATGCGTGGAAACAGGCTTCCCCTCGGGTTTGAGTTTGTGGGTAGCTCGCCCTAAAAGGCGTGATTGCCTTACCCACACCTTCTGACCATGCTCGGTCCAACGATGCTGGCACAGAGCCAAAAGTTTGGATGAGAATTGCTGCCACGTCCGGTCAAGGTGTGTACTTCCCAAATCTGTCTGGACGAAGCGCAAGTGGCTGCGGGTATCCGCACTTAAAACTTGGAAGCCCTAAACAGACAGCATCACACTCACACCACCGTTGAGACTCACGCCCACTGATTGACGCCATCCCAGTCTTTGTCCTTCGAGCCTGTCAGATAGACTGCATGTCGATTGTCTATCTATCCGCCTGCCTAGAGTCTCTTGCCTTTTTCCATCTATAATCTATCTGCGAGACTGTGTTTGCACACAAGCATACAAGTATGCTTGTACCTTCATATGTCCAGCCAGGTTCTTCCACGTTCGCAGATATGTGACACGACGGCACTGTTGAGATAAAGTGCAAGAACGCGAGAGTTCCGAATAGATTGTCTGCCCGAGTTCAGGTGCTCGTTCATGCCAGTTTGATGCTTATCAAACGGGGGCATAATAGTTTAGGGGATGAGCCGGAGAGAAGAGGATGCATAATGACAAGGCGGTCATATGCAGACGCATGTACCCACACCTCTGCATATCTGCAAACTCATATCTACAGAAACCAAGAGCGCGAGAGAGCGAGAGCGAGAGAGAGATGCAACGTAGATGTACATCACAAACCCTGCAACACCACCCTACACGAATCTCAAGCCCAGGCCTGAAGCTCCCCATCCGGAGTCCTGTCACGACGCTTCGGCTAGGCCTTGAAGGCCATGTACATAAACCCAGGATGCTATAAACATGACTGATGGATTCTAGCTGTATAGCCTCCAATTACATATAGGATACTTGTGTGTATATATATATACTTACATAGATACTTACATACATACCCAAACATATAATATATATATATATACACTTGCACACATTATCCTGATATGGCACAGTGACCTATCAAAGCCAGGAACTCAAGAAGCCCAGCAAGCGAGATTTGCCAAAGCCTCGAGCATTATCTGCCCGGTCCTGACCGCCTCCGGAGTTGTCCCAGTTCGCCCAAGGATCGGAGGCATCCTGGGAAGCTGATTCTTGAGCTGAAGTCCGAAACTTCAAGAGATGCAGAGCTGCAATAACGTGCAATGATCACAGAGCGGATGATGGTCCCTTTAAGCTGGTCATACCTGTGATGCAGGACTACGATAGACCCCACCACTGACTTGGCAGATTCTTTGTGAGATGCCCACATCCCTGAAAAAGACCAAATTTCACCCCTTGCGGGAAGTGCCCTTCCTCACCTTGTCCCAGGAGTTCTGTCCCCAGGCTTGGTGGTCGTCATGCCGATTGTCACGGTTCCAGCTGTCGTTGGTGCTTGTATCCTGATGGCGGCCCGAGCAGGCATGGCGACATGGACAGGGTGCATACTGATCTTTGTGACTTGCATTGTCGTTGGTTGCTAGACGACAGAACCCTCCTCGATGTCGTTGCTTGCCAACCCATCTGCGCAGCTGTAGCCGCGGAATCGGAAGAAAAAACCCGCTCAGAATCCTCAAGCACGCTGAAAAGGCGTCTTTCGGAGGTGCCTGATTTCGGCGTGGTCTCTCCCAGGCCGACCAGCCACCCCGGTCCTCCCGGGATAAGTGGGCACAGATACGCCGGCCATCTTCCGAAGAGATGCATACTGTTGTCGACTTTTCTTGCCTGGCACGAAAGGCAAATGCTCGCACTTATTTCGGTCCTTCAATGTCATCTCGGTCGGCTACGGTGTCACGAGACTACTCGTAGCACAACAACTAGTGCGACCAGAAGTGGTCCTGGTGCTGGTACTGGAACAGTAACTGGTGCTAAAGTGGCAGCGGCAGTGGTAGTAGTAGCGGCTACATTATTGGTAGCGTTTGGGTTAAGTTAGCGGCTGTGGTGGTGGTGGTGGTGGTGGTGGTGGTTACAAATAGCATTTGTAAAAGTAGTTGTTGAAGTACTTAACGTCGCGGATAGCAGTAGTGGTTCTAGTAGTAGTCGTAGTAGTAGTAGTAGTAGTAGTAGTAGTGGTGGTTGTAGTAGTAGTAGTACTAGTAGTAGTAGTAGTAGTAGTAGTAGTAGTAGTAGTAGTGGTAGTGGTAGTGGTAGTGGTAGTGGTAGTAGTAGTAGTAGTAGTAGGAGAAGCAGTAGCCGTAGCAGTAGCCGTAGCAGTAGCAGTAGCAGCAGCAGCAGCAGGAGCAGCAGCAGTAGCAGCAGCAGTAGCAGTAGCAGCAGCAGTAGCAGTAGCATCAGCAGGCAGGGGCAGGAGCAGTAGCAGTAGCAGTAGTCGTAGTAGTCGTAGTAGTCGTAGTAGTCGTAGTAGTAGTAGTAGTTGTTGTTGTTGTTGTGGTAGTGGTAGTAGTAGCACTTGTAGTACTAGTAGTACTAGCAGTACAATAAAGTACTAGTAGTACTAGTGGTACTAGTGGTACTAGTGGTACTAGTGGTACTAGTGGTACTAGTGGTACTAGTGGTACTAGTGGTACTAGTAGTACTAGTAGTAGTACTTGTAGTACTTGTAGTACTTGTAGTACTTGTAGTACTAGTACTACTAGTAGTACTAGTACTACTAGTAGTACTATTAGTACTAGTTACTAGTAGTTCTTGTAGTACTGGTAGCAGCAGGAGCAGTAGCAGTAGCAGTACAAGGAGCAGTAGTAGTAGTAGTAGTAGTAGTAGTAGTAGTAATCGTCGTGGTTGTAGTACTTCAGGTTGTAGTGGTAGTGGGAGTCGTACAGTGGATGGACGAAATCTTGCAACAATGCATACTTCGAACGACTGAAGCATCAAGCGCCGGCGGTGCAAGATTTCGGCCATTGGAACCAAGCCGGCCTGTAGACTTTCACAGCCACTGGTAAAAAGGGGGGGCGACTTTTATGAAAAGTGGGGCAGGATTTTTTTGTCCATCCACAACACCACCACCACCCCGACTACCACTGCTGCTGCTGCTGCTGCTACTACTACTACTACTACGACTACTACTACTACTACTACT
>BGNK01006213.1:4092-21640 GCA_003297005.1 Symbiodinium sp. clade A Y106
GGGTCAAAAGGCTTAGAACCGTTGTCTATTAGGGGAGCATTTCCCAGTTCAAGCCATTAGGGTAGTTGTCTTATTGATAAGGTTATGGGTTGCGGTGGTTGCTTTGGTTAGGGTTATGTGATGGATAAGGTAAGGGGTTTAGGTGGTTGCTTTGGTTTAGGGCTATGTATTGGATAGGGTTAAGGATTGTTTAGGAGGCTTTGGCTTGGATTGTATTTAAGATTTCGGTGTGGGATTTGNGGGCTATGTATTGGATAGGGTTAAGGATTGTTTAGGAGGCTTTGGCTTGGATTGTATTTAAGATTTCGGTGTGGGATTTGGGAGGTGCTTTGTGTTTTGGATTGTATTTGGGATTTCGGTGTGGGATTTGGGAGGTGCTTTGTGTATTGCGGGTGTGAAGGGTTGATTTATTAGGCGGGTTGAGAATTGGGGTGAAAGTGTAGTGGGGGGGTATAGGATGTGAGGTGTGGGGTATGGGCGGTGCTTCGGATTTTTTTTGTGCTTTGGGGTTTTGGTTGGGTGGGTTTTGGTTTTGAGGTCCTGTGGCAAGGGCTGTTGGAAGTTGAGGGTATAGGATAATTGGGTAGAGTGGTTATGAAGTATGATGGTAAGATGGTGGTAAGGGTATGTTGGTATGATGGTTATGAGGTGTAGTGGTAAGATGGTATGATGGTAAGATGGTGGTAAGGGTATGTTGGTATGATGGTGGTGAGGTGCGGTGGTAAGAATGGTTATCGGTGATATGGTGGGACGGTAGTCCGTGAACTGGGGCNTGGTAAGATGGTGGTAAGGGTATGTTGGTATGATGGTGGTGAGGTGCGGTGGTAAGAATGGTTATCGGTGATATGGTGGGACGGTAGTCCGTGAACTGGGGCGTGAACATGTCTAGCTAAAACACCTAGCCAAAAAACCAGGAGCTGCAAAACACCAAACCCGAAGCCCGGAACCCCGAGCCTCACCGACCTGTAGCTGAAGCCCAGATCATGCTGGAAGACGTCCAAACGAAGCCCTAAGCCCGAAGGCTTCAAACCCAAAGCAAGTCAAAGCTCTAGGTAAGCCCTACCACAAAAACATCAAAACACCAAGCCACAAGCTTTTGTGACTGTATGCTGAGACATTCGAGTCTTAAGTACCCTAAAGTCCTACATCCAGATCTGCTTCGTGCACGCCCAGTCCTTCAATTCATGCTTGACCCCAAGACGAACCACGGCCCTGAGACCTAAATGTAACTCCAAGCGCTTTGGAGACTTGACCCTGTCAAACCTACGTGGACGTCGACCGTCTGCAGGCGATCTGAACCGCCGTCTATCTGGTAAAACAACCTGAAGAACGTACAGGTCGGAACAAACGAGGATAGCTTTCGGCTTCATTGCAGAAACACTATGAATCAACATGCTGGCAGCCTGCGGTGCACTACAAAAGCATGGTGAACACGCAAGAAACGCCGGAACTGTGAAAAAATACGTTCTCATGCCTCTGTGGGGGGAGGCCACATCGTCACTGCCATGCTTGGGACACGCAGGAAACCACAAACACTGATAGAAGAGAGCTCAGAGTGTCCTGATAGGCACCGAGTCACACTTGGACTGTTTGCCAGCTCAGCTCGAAACCATCGGCACACAATGGCACACATCTCATGATACCTCCCTCTTCCTCTGTCTGGTTCTCTTGCTTGGTCTCTCTTCAAGCCAGCCGGTGTGACTGCACATCAGGGCAGGTCCAGCCCTCGGCTTTGAGGATGTAGTGCAAGATCACTGAAGCAGCCACGGAGCGATGCTTGCCAGCACGGCAGTACCTGCTCGGCTCATGAACCGCCTGCACGTGTTTTGCTTTGACTTTCTTCCCAGCGCACACAGCCACGTTGAAGCTTCCACTGCCGCCTCCTGTTCGGGAACTGAGGAACTGAAACATGAATCTGTTGTGCTTCCGAACCCTGAAGTGCAACGATGTTCCGTTCAATTGCAGAACGTCGAGCTGTTAGAGCTGCAAAGTCACTGCCATTGAATTCAAACCCACTGCCTGATGGCGCTGCCTCAGCCACCAGTGACATCTTATTGTCGGATGCTTCCTTCACAGCTACCTCATGTCGGCCAGAAGACTAGGATGCCAGCATCACGAGCGGCTTTTTCAATTTTCCTCTTCGCCCTTTCCAGCCACATCTTAAAATTCCTGCAAGAGCATCATTGCTAAAGCCATGACATGATTCTGCAGCCATGCTGACTGTCGGGACTTTGATTCGATCCAACCCTGGCTACGACGGAAATGGTCCTGTGATTGAACAGGCGCGTTATGATCAGGTAATGCCTTCCGGAGTGCCTGCAAAAAAGCTTTTTGCAAGCACAGGATCCAATCAAAGTTATAACCACTATACGATGGACACGACTTTGCACCAGCCACATGGCATGTTATCATCAATGCTAGACAGGGGGTGTGGGGTCCGGTGATGAGCGACATCATGAGTCAGCGTCTGGGCGGTGCAAGATTTTCTCCATCCACCGTACCACCAGGATAGTTTAATCTGCTCGTAGATGGATGTGGTATTGCTTATGCAGGGACATTCCGGAGGGCGATGAAGTCGGTCACGGTACTACGACAAGGGTGTATCTACATGTGGGCCAATTGACTGCAGAAGGATGTATCATGTTGTCGGTTTCAAGCTTCATGGCAATACATATGCGCTTGCGTCCATACTGCCAGCTGGCCGACCGCCAATCTTACGGAAGTCATTGGAAGACCGCCGGAAAGGGGAACCACAAGAAGGAGACTACAGATACGGGGGGAATGTGCCAAAAGTTCGACACCTAAAAATCCTACTCCGTGGTGTTTACCCTCAGGTGAGCTACAGTGTAGTAACTCCCTGAACAGCCAGGAGGTGCATGGCCTGGAGCTTGGCAAGTTAAAGCGAGTTTATCATGAATCGTATGTTGAGACCTCCTTTAGTCCTTCTGCAAAGCAGACAGTTTAATCAACAGAAAAACTAGAGGCAAGGATCCTTCGTGAACCAACGGATCACAGCATGGCATAGCATGGCACTTGCACCTGGTCACATTCCCAGCATCAGGGTCTGGGAACCTCGACTGCATCACAGAAAACTTGAGAAAGAGCTTCAACTCTGAGAACACCACATCCGCGCATCGAGGATGACCTCTGATGGGAACTTCCTCAGCAGTGCACAACCCTGCACAAAAAATGTACTGGTTCAACATGTTAAGCCTCAAACCTGCGAGTCAGGGCTTCGTTCAGCTCCTCGTCGCTTGCTCGGTAAGCCGCACCTCCACCTTGCAAGTCTTGCAATGTAGAGTACATCACTGGCACGTACAGCTCACATGACTTTGCTGTGTCTTCTTGAACGGAATGGTTTTCTGACATGACCTATCGAAAGCGTACAAGTGAATAACAGTACGCGCAAAGCTATCGCACCACGTACTTACCCTCTGCCATGCTGTACTTAGCGCATATACCTATCAAGGCTATGATGCATTCGCAGGCGCTGCGAAAGAAATGAACTGCAAATGCTTGCTCAAGCACCACACGAACCCGGGCAGAGGAACCAAAGAGGACGCTCTCAATTCACACCGGAGAATTCGTTTGGGAAGCTCTCTCTCGACTGGACAATGTGGGCCCTTTCTGAGTGCCTGGGTGCTCGTAGCACTTGGAGCAAAGGTCTCCATCCAGGGTTTCCAGTCCGAATGTGGCCTCAAGACACTGAGCGTCTTGGGATGAAAGTTTTACATGCAGTATTCAACCGAGCGGAGCTGACATACTCTTCGGAGATCTCCGGAGTCCTGGGCGCCCCGCTAAGCCAATCCGACCGAGCGAACCACCGCCTGCAGCGTCGGCATCGCTGATCTGGGCAAAGGCCTCACATGTGAGCAGGAGTCGACACTCTTTGACTCATCGATCCCAAGACAACGTACCAAAGGCCTGCTGTGGGAGAGCGCCTCCTGCCTGTGCAGCACCTGCATGATAAGACGACATAACCTAGAATGCTGTAGTCCTCAGCCTTTCAGCGGACCTCTTACAGATCCTAGCAGAATCTTTTTTGTTTCTTCTTCTGCGTGGCTGCATCTGGCTTGGTGACCCAGTAGCTGCACGTAGCCGCCCCCGTGTCGGCACAGATGCCTTCAGCCACAACGTCCGCCCAAGACCTTCTCCGCCTCTGTTGGAAACCTTGTTGGTCACGGTCCTGCGGCCAGCGCCATGTGCCGGCCAGCTGCATCCACCCTCGGTGCTCTCTGGGCTGCCCTGATTCTGGAGATGTTCTTTCTCGACATTCATGTTTGATGCTCCGTGCGTGCAGCCTCATAGCTTGATCCACGTCTCGCCATTATTCCACAAAATGGCAGCCTGCGCCTCCAGAGAAACGTCGCCAATGAAGCACTGACCGTTCATCTGTAGACTTACGAGATTTGGCCCTTCTTCTACCAAGAAGTGCACCGTGTCTCGGAGCTGGGATTGCGGATCGAAGAAGACCTCGGAGTTCCAGACGTGGCACAAGGGCCGCAAGGTACTCTTCAAGAACCATCGTCCGTCCAAAGACTTCAGCAAGGTGGATTTTGATGGTGGTAACACTTGCAGTGCAGGTACAACATCGTCTACCACGTCAAGAGGCACCAAAGACAGGGAGCCACCCGTTTCCACAACCCCTACCGGAACAAGGTTGAAGTTGCTTTCCTCCTCGTTCTCGCAGCAGCATCGGCAGGCCGGTACTGTCGGGACGCTGCCCATGGCTCGACGGCAGGCCTGATGGCATGGCCTTGGAATCTCGAGGCTGCGATGCTGCCACAAAGTACCCCAATCGAGCAGCCACGAAGAGTCAAGAAGCGGACAAGGCACGAGAGCCTTTAAAGCCAACAGCAAGCAATCAAAGGCCTGGCTGTCTTCCAGGACGTTGTCCGGAAACCTGCAATTGAAAAGAGATGCCGGTGCTCCCTACCAGTCACTCAGAAAACAGCAGAAGGCTGCAGCAGATTTTGCGATGGCCAAGCAGTCCTTCAATGGACACGACTCCGATGGAGGAGGTGGCGGTGGAAGTTTGGTGGCAGCTGCCTCGCAAGGAGGCGCTGCCAGACGTCCTGCTTTGGAGACACTGATGATTTCCCTGCCTTGGGCTCCAGGGCCGGACCGTCCCGGCCGTCCCGACACTCTGCAACCGCGGGCGCTGGGGCCTCAGTGCACGGATCATCGGCCAATTGTAGAGATCTTGCAACTCGCAAGAGCTGCATCGGACACCTTGCACTTTTACTCCACTGCGGCTTCGGCCTACGCAGCTCCAAATCAGGCCCAGGCAGGTTCAACATGTGAAGCCCTGGCCAAGGTGCTCGGTGCTGTCACTCTGCATGAACCCATCATGAGTGAGACAAAACCGCTCGAACCTCGGTGGTGGTCGCGACGGTTTCGGTGGGAGCCCCTTGCATCGATTTTGCGAGCCCCATATGTCCACGCTCTCCAAACAATTGCAGAATGCGGGATGTTTGCGAGCCTTGGAAGCATCAGGCGAGGTCATCTTGACCTTATGCCCCGTATGTGTGAAACCACGCCTGCATCCTGCAGCTGCGTCTACTTTTGACTGAGCCATCCACAGCGGCAGCGGGCGGGGGCGATGGCGGTGGAGGGGGAGGCTCCTTCCCAAGTCAAGCCAGAGGCCCCAAAGCACCCAGGGCACTGGATACGCGAGAACGTCCTGGGAAGCATCTGCTTTGAGATTTGATGTAAGCGTCCATCCGCAAACGCCTTGGCTCACTTTGACCTGGGGGGCTGCCGGCGAGGCACCCGTCTCGCTCTCACCTTCCGGCCTTGACCCACTTGTCCTCGTACTGCTCGACCTTTACAGGATGATCCAAGGCCACAAAACAACGATTCTGGTCCTCTCCGGAGCACTAGCGCCTGGACGACCATGCCTTTAGTAATTGAGACCTGGCCAACACAACCCCCAGTCAAGCTCGCATGCTCACAAACGCACAAACATCGAAAAGCAAGTGCCTTGCGTGTCTCGTACGACGCATACTGCGACTGCCGCTCCTGGACGGAACAACTCCCTGATCAGATCTGCAACTCACGCAATCATGGAGCCAGAACAACGTGACCACAACTTGATGTTGCAGCCCTCCGTTCCCCCGTGGAAGAAGCTTGTGCTGCCGACAGGTCCTGTTTCAGTGCCCTCACTTCACAGGGCAGAGCCCAAACCCTCCAGCATCCTCCGGCTATGAACCACTCCCATATCCACAACATGCTTTTCAAAACGATGCCTGCGTCTGATGAAATGCAGACAATGTCCATGAGATTTGTAGCCTGATTTGTCTTGCTTTCATCACGAGGCTGCCCGGGTGGGTTCAATGACCGTGTAGCACTATCTTTCCGTTGCGACTCTTGCTGACATCTGTGCCGACGGCGTTGGACTCGAAGGTGTGTTGAGGATCCGACCCCAGACAGCTGACAGAGATGTGACAGAGATCGTTTTGCAAGATTTACAGCTCCATCGGGTCCGTCATTGCACAGACATGGGCAACATCAGAGCCGCACCAAATTCCCATCAAGGATCCTATCCCAAGTCATCAAAACGAAAAAGCAATGTCCGGAGCGATGTTTGGGAACGGAAGCAAGTCGGTGTCTTGGAGGAGGGCGTGCCATGGCCTGGCAAGAAGCACCAGTCGTGGGGCGATTGAACCCGATCGGTGCAGTTTTGCAATGCCGCAGGCAAGGCTGGATACCCCGTCCAGCGATCTTGCAATTCCCAGCCAAAGCCGAAGAACCGGACGCAAATGCGCCTTCCAGTCTGAAACAGAGAACACTAGTCACTAGCAGCCAGGTACGCTCTGTACAGGAAGACATTTGCACAAGGCAGGCATCTACTGCCTGAGTGGATTCACATGGCCAGGGAACGCTTCACACCAAATGTTCAGGGCTACAAGTGTTTGATGTCCACAACTCGATGACATGACATCGAATCATGGCCTTAGGTTATCCACCGGCTGCTGGATAAATGACTGTGGAAAGTGTATGCCCGCACTCAAAAAGCGAGGCAGCACATCTCCTACGAGTGAGACTCGGGCCAACAGCAACCAGACCTGGTCTGGATATGCATGGATTTCAATTGCCGCAAAGCCGCCCCTCATGAAAACAGACCTGCACAAAGAAGGGTTGTTCGGCAATCTGCAAGAGGCTGCAGCTTCAGAAGTGCTATGCAGAAGCTCTGCATGGCCTCCTGTCTGACCTTCTCTACAATGTGCTCCGCACCGCGAATGTCCTTTGCTGATCTCTGCACCACAGTGACATCACCGACATCACTCTCGGCTGAGCCCCAAACATCCACAAGCAGGCGGCGCCTGACACCAACGTGGGTTCATGGAACCCTCATGGAAACCGTGTCTCTCATGAAAACTGTGTCTCTGCCGAGATGTGCAGCTGCGCTGAGTCTTTGGCCAAAGCGCTTCTGCTGCAGCAGAACAAAGAAAATCCAGCTCCCAGCTGTGTGCATCTGGTGCCTGGCCGGAAGGAATAACTTCAGAACAGAGTCAACACAGTCGTCAGCCTTCCTGACGGTCGCAAAACTCTGGACACGGCACAGTGCCGCGCCCTCGCAACATGTCGGGCAAGCAGCTGCTGCGCTGTCCAACGAGAAGTCCAAACCTTGCAGTCATGCGAAGCAGAAGGAACACGATCTTTAGGCCAGTTGCTAAGCTCTCTGCTGTAGTCGGAGGCACTCCTGGAGTGACTTGTGCATTCCATGGCCTCGGGAGAACTCATTCCCACAGCCCGGCCCATCCAGCGCAGCGAGGCCTGGCTACATGGGGCACGCTGCCCCTCGCCGCAGACACCTGCTGGAGGTTGCATAAAAAGTGGATGCAAGCTTGCATGTTGGTGTTCGGGAGCCTCCCGTAGATCGAACCGAAGTACTTGCCGTGCTGCAGTTGCTGCTCAAGCCGTGCTGTCCTCAATTCATGCGGCAACGATCGCAGCACCCAACGCAACGAAGCACTGGGCAAAAGATCTGGGTGAGGCTGCTGCTCTCCGGTGGCGTGTCAGATCCAGTGGCCTTCCGGCCACTGGATGTGAACAGAATCGCGTGCACGCGGGTACCAGCTGGCCTGTAAAGTCGCCCACAAGTCCGAGTGCTCGACCTTGTCACAAGACATCAAAGCTCACAGCTGCATGCTAAAGGGTCTTGCCATCATATCTTTCTACTCTATGCTGCAACAGCAAGGTCACCTGGGCGCAGAGGTTCGCTGTCTCACGCTGCAGTAGAGCAATGGAGCACCTACACTGCAGTTGTTCAACAAGGGCAGAGCAGAGTGCTGAGCGAGCCTCCGGTTGGAACGTCGCACAGCTCGTGCCAGGGCTTCAAGGCTGGAATGGAGCTGGCGATGGTCTTGCAGCCTGCAACACGTGACTTCAGCGTCTTCGCACATTCCACTCTCCGTCCACCTCGCCAGTCCATTGAAGAGCTCAAGAGCATCTGTGGTATCTCGGGTTTCCCGATCATCTCGGTCCTCAACATTGGCTCTGGCTGTGACAAGAGCCGAATAAGGCTGATACTGCAATTGACTCGGACAAACCTGCGTTCCGTGACAAGCTCCTGCTGCACGAGCTCCTGATCCGGGACTCTCTCTTCCGCGACCTGGATCTGCTTGGCAAGGTTGCGTGTGAGCCGTGGCTCGCAACTCATATCAGACATATCAGCATCGGTAAGGGCCACTGCACTGCCAGATGAGAACCATCCGAAAACGTCGAAGCTGCTGAAATCCTCGCCGTGACGTACGCATCAAAAGCATTGAGAGATCTCTTGTGCAAACACCATCTATTGGACGCTGAGTCTGGCACCCAGTCCCATTCCACGTGCCTGGCACTTGAAAGATTTCCGCATGCAAAACCGCTCTCCTCGCTGCACTTCGCTGCACTTCGTTGCACTTTGCTGCAGAGCTGCTCGGCCATCGGAGGTAACCTTTCTCTTGCCTCGGCCCACGCAATCTGCACTGCATCTTCTCCCTTGCAACGTTGCACTATCGCACCGACACGGGATGATCATTCAAGCCTCCGACCCTCTTCCTGCGTTCGGCGGCCTGTCCGCGGAACAAAAACGAAGTTGACCTCAAACCACCTTTCGCATTGCACTCACTTCTTGAGGAGTATGACGTCCGAAGGCTGCAGGTCGGTTGCAAGATCAAGGCAAACATGCAAGGTAGAATTGCTGAAGGAAGTTGTTATTGTTGCTCGGCACATTGCACATAACATGAGCACGTGCCTGCACGACCTGCACGTACTGGCGGCTCTGGATACTCAAGCATACTCCAAGGTGCTTGAGTGGATTGTCCTCTGCAGTGCTTTGCGGAAAGTGCTGCCCCCCTCTCCAGAGCTAAGGCAGGACAATTTGACAACACATCGCAGCACTCATCGACTGCGAGATCCGTCAGAAAAGGCAGTCGGGTCCATAGAGCTGTGGAACAATGGTCATCGAGTTGACAAGAACCAAAACGGGCGGTAGATACTGTGTTTGCTTTAGCAGCCAAACACGTCTGTCAAAGATCGCAGCTTGAAGTGCTTGCTGGGCCTGCGGCGACTCCATGCAGCTGCCTCAAATCTGACAGTGGGCACATCAAACGGGCTTCCCACTCTGTTCATCCAGTCAAGACTTGTCAGAACAAACGTCTTTTCATGCTCGCAGGAAACGCAGTCCACACATTGCACCTGTCTGGCAAGATCCATGTCGATCCCCAACTGGCGCAAACAAAGCAGTCTGAGCAACAAGCTGAAACATGCGCTGTACCAACTTGGAATACAGCGTCCAGATCTGCCGCACAAAGTAAGTAAGCAGACTACCCTTACGAAGACAGCTGATGCTTAAACATGGGGTTGAGAACATTCATCAGAGCATGAGAAAGGTGTAATCTTCGCACAGGGTGTCGAGTCTTGCCTGACTTGCACATGGCGACTTGAGCCTTATGCTCTCGGCGATTGCAGCGGAGAGTTTTCTCAAGGAAGGGAGGCGTGGCAAACAAACAAGCGGACAAGCGGCCTGGGCTCGATCTGGTCTGAATGAGACCGAGATTGCCACTTCTCGACACTTTCCAGGTGGAGCCAACCTGAAAGCGTTGCAGCCGCACCATCACGCAGCCTGCAGCCTGCAGCCACCTTCCCCCCTAGGGCCCTAGCCTCGTCGTTGATCTGGGCCCTCAGCATAAATCCTGAGTCATTTATCAGCATTGCGATCACGATCTGCGCATGCACTGGTCACTAGATGGATGTTAGTTCAAACGTAATGCGCTGTTTAAGTGGCAGGCCAATTTCTCTCATCTTCGTTGTCCTCACGGCCCCAATGCTTCACCTGTGGGTATGCACAACTTCCATCAGCCAGGATAGAACACGTGGCCGGACACCTGCAACCGCATGTGGGTGCTGCTTGACGACCAGCTGGCCTCTACGGCGTCGCCACTGCGACAGATCAGCTGAACCACGTCGTAAACCGCCGGCTGCAAGTTCGGCCTTGCTGCGCCGATGAACCCTGTCGAAGAGACGCAAACATTCGAGGCAACGGCCCCACAATTACCTTGTCTCCGACTCGGCGGTCGAGCTTAACGAGTTTTGTGTCGATCCAGCCCTGATCAGCATGAGCCCAAGGATATCGTCGTTTCTCGTCACTGCTCACACAACCTGCTTCTCATCAAACTTGTCGCGGTCATCTTCCCCAAGTCGTTGGACGTAAATCCATCCAGCTTCGTCCTTGCCACAATGCCGGACAGCTTCGTTGCAAACAGCCTTTTCAGGCTTCTGTCGGTGAAGAACTGGAACTTGTGACGAGCTTTGCGACAAGTTCTTGTTCCTCGACGTCATGCTTTCCCACATAGAGAACCTGCGAGCTGTGCCCAATCGCGCTGATCTCGCGAGCCCTGTTCCCACGCAACCAACCTCGACCTTTTCATCTTGTCTGGCGGCCAAATAGCCTGCAACGGGTAACCGCATGCACTCGTCCGCAGCACTCGACGACATGCTCGTGCCTGATTCGTGAGACACAGATGCCTCGATCAAAGTAACGGCCTGCATCGAGCTCGACACTGATGACACAATGATGAACTAACAACATCTCTCACAAGCACGTAGCGCCGCCGAAACAACCAAAGTCATGTGCCTCTCCCGGCAACAGTATGATCGGCAGCATTGCTTGCCCAACGCATGGGCAAAGGCAATGAAATTGCAATGCTTGCGAGCGTCTATTGCCTTGGCCAGCATGCACCAAAAGCAAGTTTGCGGATGTGGTGGCTCGGCTGCGAAGGTTGGTCTAATGAAACATGTTTTCCCGTGTGTTAACTGCACATGGTCGCACGACACACATTGCAGGCCTTCGTCTTTTCGGTGAGCCGACTGAGCTTTGCGGACAGCTAGGCCATGAACGCAGGAAAAACAGATGGTTGTTCGAGGAACAACGTGGGGTTGTATAATAACCCCGTATCAAAATCCTTGTCCCTGAATGTTGTTATCGTTTTATTTTCTTCTTATCGTTTACCACGAAAAATGCGTTGTCGTTTTGTTATTTGTTATGGTTTTAATTTCTTCTTATCGTTTTTCCATGGAAAACCATCAAAACCGAACACGGACATGCCAAGACTAAACTTAACAGCACGGGGTGATCATACAGTGCCATGTGGAATAGATGCAATTGGCACTATACTCGCCGCAGATGTCATGTAGATGTAGTTTCATTGGTCGACACGTACCTCTGGCGGTACGAGCCATATTGACATCAATAAGTATGTGCAGGGCCCGGAAAACTACAGCTCCCGTAGAACCGCGACACGCCGATGAGTTTTGCTGCTGCTACTTTTGCAATGTAGCAGTACTGGATTTGTTTGGGGACCGATGAAATACGAATGTCATACAGAACTAGGCTCGTGCTCCGGTGTATGTTGGTAGTACCTATGTGTTGAACTACCACCATGGGATAACGAGGATGACGACGCTGGTGATGGTAAATCAATAAAGATGATGATGCTGAATTGATGCTGGTGATGATTGGTTGCTCTTTCTCTTTTTTCTACTTTGTCTGTGAGTGCGTCGAACACGGTGAAATATGAGCATGATGTACTGTGCTGGTACGTTATTTGTGTTGTGAATGTCGTAAGAACAGTATAGATCGTGAGTCCATTTTTCTTTATCGCCCCATTCTTTTTTGTTGTGGATTGCCGTGCGGCTTTTAGTTTGGCTGTGGGTGTTGGATGTCAACTTGGATGGACGACAGGGAAGAGCCAAAACCCACTGATAAACAAAGTACGAAAAAATGCTGGGCAGTTTCTTTTTGACGAACAAAGAAGGAAAACTGCACAAATTCACTGTGGAGTGAAAAGCTGACGAGACAATCCACACGGAATCACTGCAAAGTTGACAAATTCCAAACAAAAAATCGCGTCATGGACGCGAGAGTCTGGAAACCTGCTTTCGGAGTCTGTTTGCAAGAAAAATTGAAGACGCAGATGTCAGTTCGTTTTTCCAGTGGGCTCTCGGCGGAGGTGTAGCTCTGGACTGGCAGCCACCACAATTGACATCGATGTGGTCTGCGACTTGAGCAAACGAGCAGAGAGGTGAAGAGTTCTCAGCGATGGAAAGGATGCCATGGCCCTGGAGAGAGACTGGAGACATACGTGGCAGCGTCTTGCTGCAAAAGACAACTACAAGTCCAGTGTCGGCTGCTTTACAAAAATTTTCATCACGTGTGAGATTGCACATGCGCCACTTCATCAGCAGAGCAAAAGTGCAAGCGGTGGCGTGGAAGCAACAAGATTTAATGTGCTTCAAATCGCGGGTGATTTCTACAGGTGTGACTGTTTTGCTTGTGCGGTCTCTTAAACACCCAAACTCAAAGGTGCACATCCAACAGTACGTGGGAGCCTCGAATCTAGGAGCCTCTAGGCAATTTGCAAGATCTCAATGGTTTGGCACCAGCAGGAAGAAGTAACGGCAATTCTAGGCTGATCTTCGAAAAACCTCAATGCGCAAATCTGCTAAAAGCCCAAAGTTCCCTTAAGCTGCAACTTCCAGCACTTACAGTGCCAGGTTCGCCTTCTTAAACTGTTTGTTTGCTTTTTGTGAGTTCCAGTTGTCTGAGTATCTGATTATTTAATGATCTGATTGTCTGATTATCTGATTATCTATTGACAATAGACAAAAGTAGCACAATGTAAATGATATTATATGATAAAGCTGTCTCAGCTCGTTGCCTGTAGCAGCTTTTTGAACTGCTTTGTGACCAATGTTTTTTTTGGGAAATTGGATGGCACGTGTACTCGCTTCTGTTCAGGATCACATTTGAGGCGGTGCTTCTGGTTCAGAAATAGCCAGTAGCTGCAATCGGTCCGAAGTCTGCCTTGATCTTCTCATCAGACGGTAAAATGTCCTGAAGATGCGACAGTGTCTCGAACTTCCGCGACTTCTCAGGAATTGTGCCTGAGAAGTTCGGTGCCGGAAGAGATGATTCTGATGCGACCTTCAACCGAGCATTCTCTGATCGTCTTGTCAACTGATTGGCCTCAACCGGGAGCTTTTTTTTTGCAATTGGGACATCCAAAAGACGAAGGTTGAAAGCAAGAGATTGCCACAAAAACAACAGTTCTCGAGTCTAAACCTTTGAGGCTCTTTTCATCACGCCTTTCAATCCAAAGTTGGACCTGGAAGGAGAGCAAATAAGAGTTGCCAACTCATCTTTTTTTTTTGGCAGGTACGGGCCTCGTCGGCTGCGGCTGCAGCTCTCGGTCCTAACTGAACTAATCGAAACCAACAAACACAAGAAAACAGCGGTGAAACAGAGAAGCGAGTTACTTAATTACCTGCTGCAGCATGCGGACTTTGTCAGCAGCGGCACCCAAAGCCACCCAAGACAACGGGTGGAGCCCAAGACCAAGGCTGGCCGCCGTTCCAGTCCCGTCGGACAACGGACAGCCCCCGCATCTTGTTTCTTGCGAGTCGTGGACACCAAAGTCCAAGGGCAAAGTCCAAAATCAGCAGTTTTTCTGTCCTTGCAGAAAAACATAAAACAACCTGCAAAGTAAAGCAGAGTTTGCAAATGATCGAATATCTCAAAGTCGTTTTGTGGGCATTCCACAAACAATTCAATAATGTAAAAGACACCCAAACAAATATCGTAGTGAGGCATCGGAACACACTCGATCTTTTTCGCTCAAAGCGTCAAAACGCACTTGGATGCAATTGAGCTGAGATGCTCATCTGTGCCAAGTCTTCGACACCGCCGAGCTCTTCGACCAGTGTTTGGCGGGGCGCTGGTGCATTGATCTGTTCTGCAGACATAAGCACACTGCTCATAATGCAGCTTGAAGAAAGAGTTGCAACCAAATTGCCATGTGCATCCAGACTGTTGCAAAACTCGAGGTGGCAAAATTCTTTCCCTACACAACCAAAAGAACGCGCTGCCACACGCTTTACTGCTCAGAAAACACAGCCAACTGCAACACAACGAGCCTTGGGCAAAGCGATACTTGATTTGCAGCTGATTGTCCCAGTTGCACTGATGTATTTCTCTTGGGACTGAGAGTCGAACGCTTGACGACTTTTTCTTCAGCTTCCCTCAACCCAGAGGTTGACTGATGCAATACCGTCCGGAAGTCGCGCGCATGTGCAGCATGTGCTCCTTGGTTGAAGTTGCCTGATTGCTGCTCTGAACTTGAACAGAAAACAGGTTTTATTACTCTGCCTCTCAGCCTGTTCGAGTGACGCGGAGCACACCGACCTTTGGCGCATCATTCTAAACAACTTGCTTGGAACTAGCTTCAACTGTCAAATGTAGCAACCTGACCACACACATCAGGCACCAAGGAACGAAGAGAAGAAAAAGTACCTCCGTCAGGGCCCTCGGAAGCAAGAAAGCCGAAGTCCAAGAAACTTCAACACATTGAAGCAGCCTCTTGATTCCGGCACTGTTGCTGAGGCAGACAGAGGGAACGATAAACTCATCCGCAAACCCGCGGTTCAGGATCAGGGACGTACCATGATCTTCAGTACGAGGCTTGTCATTGCATCGTGATCTTCAAGGGAGACGGTGTCGAGGTTGATCTGCGGGCTCTTTGAATACCATGAAGATGTCCTGAGAGTGCCTTATGAACCTCTCTGAGCGTATTCCCCAATATTTTATGCTGGTAGCTGGTCCGGGCCGAAGCACTTGCGGTTCTTCAGGCGAAAAAGAGCGCTCGGAGTTCCTGTTCTTTTGAATGGGTTTGTGTCAATAGGTGCTGGCGGAAAATTAGGAGTGGCACACAAAGGAGGAGATTGGTGTTCCAGATTCCTTAAGATGCTTGGCTTCGACCCATTTATCGGTTTACTGGACTTTGTCTCAGGTTTCGTATTCCCTGAGTTCTCTTACGTAATCCTCACGCAAATATTTGAGGGGCCCTTCTGTCTTGGAGCAGGTTATTGCACAGATGCTGCCTCTTGTCGGCGGCTCGACACTTGACGGCTTTACGCAGTTTCTTTGTGGGATCATCTGGAGGGATCCATCAATTGGCGTTTGGTCCCCTCAGAGAGGTTCTTTGTTAAAGACGTTTTCTTTGAAGCCTCGACGTGAATCTGTTTTTTTTTTTTTTTTTTTTTCGACAGATGATGCAGGCCCAAGACGAGAAAAAAGACTATAAAACTTTTTTGACGCGCGAAACACGTTGCGATTTTGAGTTTTCCCTTGCAAATGCCAGCGAACGATCATAACGCGCCTCGAGCACGTTACGATTGCGGGGTGCTGCTGTAAAATGCTCACCGTTCTGTTCTGTGTTTCGTAGTGTGCATTTTCAATTTCAAATGGCATTTTTCCCACTCTCCTGGTGGTTTTGTTAAAACCGGACTAGCTTTTGCTTGCCAGTCGCAAACACTACATAGAAAATTAAGTTCGCCTGCAAAATCTTCGGAACCATTTTTGACCAAAACCCGGTCAAAAAACGGTGCCTTTAACCTCAATGGGACAGCCTGTGCATCAATGGTCAGCATTGAGAGGCGTCCAACACATTACGATCTGCACGTTTCAATTTTGCAAGAGCTTTTCGTCGTGCACTTGTTGTTTTCATGAAGCTGGAATGTGTCCCCTGGTTTTGGATCCAAAAAATTGGGATGGTTTGGGGTCCGCGCGGACTGGCCTCCCCATGCCGATTATCTTGCTTCGGATGAAGAGCACAAGTGGACGAGCAGCAGGGCACCAATCATGTGGATGGTTGTCCCCTTTGTTGGATCAGCAGGCTAAGACTCACCAGCCATCTTTTTCAGCGGCCTCCGGCAACCCAAAGCATTGTTGAGCACTTGATTCCCTGCGCAGGTTGTAAACAACCTTGCCGTCGCGGGCAAAGAAAGGTAAACCGGCTTAAGATTAAACAAGAGAGAAACTGTGAAAGATTGTGATCGCTCACAGCAACACCTGCTGCAACCATTTTTTGCGAAAACCTGCGTTCAGAAAGGGTGAAAAGCGGGACCAAAAAATGGGCCCGGAATCCGGGCCCGTTTCTGGAGCCTTCTAGTATTGGCACAATTGCCGAAGGCTCAGAAACGGGCCCATTTTGGGGCCCGCATTTCGGTGCCGGAAAACCACTCTTGAGCTCGTTCTTGGAGTTGCAAAATCTGGACACGGATCGAGAAACACCGTCCAATGCCACCAGTTCTTCCCAGATGCAGCTAGATAAGTGAAGCACCCAGTTACTGCTGGTCTTGAACACACATTCGCTTTCAACAGTCAAGTTGAAACCTGCTGCATATAGTCGTACCAAGTGCAGTTGCAACTGTATATGTACCCATGGATCTTCTATGTTTTTATTCAACACAATCTTCATCTACACAAGCCACACCCATTACTCTCATTACTCCACGTGTGCCAGTGACAAACGTGCACCGAATCGGAACTTGTCTCACCTACCCCGGAAATCCAATGGCTTGTGCAGAAGACACTTTGGCCGAGCGGCTAAGACGTCGGCCTGCTAAGCCGATGGGGTCTCCCCGCGTGGGCTCGAATCCCACAGGTGTCGATTTATCTGGCCTTGAAGAAAAGAAGAACATGTGCCGGGCCGTTAAGCCTCTGCAAGCCAAAGAGAGGTGAGCTCTCCACATGAAGGGCAGGACTTGGGGACAGTAGTTGCCCTCCTCCACCCAAGCCCCGGAGGTGACAGGATGATATGATCCCAGCACAACTTTGTGAAGAGGTTTTGTCGNATCGAGTATCCCTGAGAAGCATATGGGATGTGCAGCATGATGGGCGGTTTCTGTCCAATCCTAGAAGGCTTCTTGGACACGGTGTTTCATCCCGAGACCAAGTAACTGTTGTGAAGGCAAAGACCCGTTTCCTAACTTCAGTATATGTTCCCGAGGCCAGCACAACAAAAGGCCTGCCGCGAAGTAAGGGCCCGATTTGTACCTTGAGCCAAAATGGCCACGGTACTGGCAATATTTGCGATGCACACTACATAGCAAAATGCTAGCTGCTAGTCCAAATCCCATGCTCATGGCCAATCATCAAAACAACCCTGCTTCTGCGGTGAAGAGCCTGCAGTGTCGCGGCCGGAATTCGTTGCATCGACCAAGC
>BGNK01006214.1:0-29377 GCA_003297005.1 Symbiodinium sp. clade A Y106
GACCTTGATTCGGTCGTCAATGCTCTCGCAGACGTGGCAGCAGCACGGACTTCCACAAAGCGAGGGCCCCCTGAGTCAACTGCTGCTGAGCCTCAGGGTCAAAGCTCCAGCTCGAGGCTGTCCTACATCAGCAGTTAACTTGTTTGTTTTGGTTTTAGAAATAGCAACTGATCTTGCCGAGAGTTCAACCTCGAGATGAAACTTAAGGAAAAGATCGCGCACAGAGGAAGTCTTGCAGAATGCTCAGAAGGTCCAGGAGAAACAGTGTCAAGTTGTCAAATCCCTTCAGCCTGGAGAGGTTGTTCCTTACATGGACGGACAGGGAGGCGTGTATCGCCTGAAGCCACCGCCTGCTGCAGCCATCGACGCCCTGCCTGCACCAGTGTTGGGAAATTTGGTGAAGGTGTGGCCCGCAGATTCCAGTGTCAATGTTCCCGTTTGGCGTCGCTATCAAGTTGTTGCAGCTGCTTCCATGAGCGATGTGATCTTAGTGGCAGACGGGGCTTTTGAATCTTCTTTATATGCCAGCCCCGGGCTCCTGGCTCGCCTNTGGCGGACATGCAATGGGCGAGGACGAAAATGGCCAAAGGTCAGTGCATCAGCTTCGGCGCAGCACTTCAGAGTCATCTTTACCTCTACCTCAGTCCCAGCTTCTGCCGGGCATTCCCTGCGGAATCCAAAGCCCTTCTGACTGCAGTGTCAGACTCAAGATCGTCGAGTTCCACAGAGCTGCCAAGATCAAAGAAGGGCTTGCATGTTTTTGCTGGCAAGGCATTTCCAGAGTCACCCAAGCATCCGCGGCTGAGTTTTGAAGTGGTGTTGGAAGAAGAGGCAACCTCTCCTCACCACACTACACTCATTGGGATGCTCGCGAAGCTCTCCAGTGTCANACCCAAGCATCCGCGGCTGAGTTTTGAAGTGGTGTTGGAAGAAGAGGCAACCTCTCCTCACCACACTACACTCATTGGGATGCTCGCGAAGCTCTCCAGTGTCAGGCGGCTGTGAAAAAGAGTGGCCCGCAGATCTGCAGCTCCGTCATGGGAAATCCATATAAAAAGTTAGACTTTCTGCGTCTAAGAGACAGCTCGGCAAGTATACCTTTTCTACGCCGCAGCAGCTGCTGTTGCGCCGACTCCTGCTCCTCCCTTTGCTGCGATTCGTCTTGCTTGATCCGTATGGGCAGTTCTATCTATTCGGGTTCCTTTTTGCGTCTCGCAGACCCCCACAAACAAAAAACAAAACAAAACAACTATCTAAAGCCTCGACCCTAGCTAAAAATAACCGCAATCCTAAACCTTGAGACCTATGAACCCTAAACTCACTAAACCCTTAAACCCTAGACCCTAACCCCACCCTAAACCCTCCCCGCCCCCGGCCCACCGCCATGGAATTCTGAACATCGAGGTCGATGTCATCAAGCAGCTGCCCGGGTTCGCGAAGAAGCTTCTCGACTTCAGCTCTTCCGCGTGGGTTTAGGGTTTAGGTTTTATGGTTCAGGGTATAGGCTTAGGGTATAGGGTTTAGGGTATATGAAGGTCTATGCTTGTTGTGAGAGCAACTAACTAGAAGTAGCACAGGTAATCCCTTCCCCCTAAGATTAAAGCCCTCCCCCCAAAATATAAACACACCCAGCCCGGAATTTGGCGGTTTTAGGCCCACAATTGAAAGTTAATTAAAAGCATTAGGGGGTTCCTAGGTTTGTATTAGTTTTAATAGAGCCAAAGACTACAGCAGTACTAATCAAACCGAAGAGACCAGAGCTTTAGGGTTTAGGGGTTCAGGGCTCGGGGCTAAAGCTTTATAGGGCTTAGGGCTTTAGGGCTCAAGGTTTAGGGCTGAGGGCTTTAGGTCTCAAGGTTTAGGGCTGAGGGCGTTAGGGTTTAAGGCTCAAGGTTTAGGAATCGGTCGCTGTTTAATTACTTGTCTGACTGTCTGCTCAATAATTACTGACGACGGCCAATCCGACTCATACCCGGATGCACCGAACTCCCCCCCCCAATATTCAAACAAAATCCCGGAAACGGGGGGGGGGAGCGCTGTAATATTAGGGGAAAGGGATTATTGTATTTCCATCTTCCGAGTTAGACTATTCGACACTCCTGGCAGGAGCAGGGTTTTGCTTGTGGGGCTCCTGCCTTAAGCTTGGGACCCATGGAATCATCCTTACTGGACGGGGGTAGGAGCATTAACCTGGGGTTTACATTGGGGTTTAGGCTTTAGGGCATCGGGCATATTTGTTGATGCTACTTGCTCACACCTGTACCATGTCGTAGAGTAGGAAACCTTTAACCTGTTTCGGGTATTTTTCCCCCCTTTATAATCCCATAGACTAAACTTTAAATCCCCTAGGCTAGGATGTTGGACAGGTAAATGTACCTTCCCTAATTTATAATGTGCAAAGTGCTCCCGTGACTGAGTGCCCCCAGTCACGAAAAGACACGTCGGCAGAGGCACCTTCTATTCAGGGGTTTACAAAAAGGATCATGGGACTTAGTAACTTAGGGTTATAAATCGGGTAACCATACCTGCAATTTCTTGCAACCCCAATCGAGGTACTTTAGCCTTACTTACCAAGTCTCCTGTTCCTCCAATACTAGGGGATGGACGGTCTTGGTCTTAAACCCTAAAACTCGAGCCTCTGCAACGCCGCTAAAACGCTACAAGGGCCTGGTCTAGTTTCCTTACCAGGGCAAGCCGGCTCTGAATCCTACTCTCTGGTGCTTAGTAGGGAATGGGGGAATGGATCCCTGTAGCCCCTATATATAATCCCCAATATCCCTACTAAGAACCAGGGAGCTATACCCTAAACCATAAACCTTAAACCCTATACCGCAGGCTCTCAAAGTTGCAGGAAGTCATCAACGAGGCCTGCAGAAAGAACAAACCGTGGTGATAGCGCTCGGGTCCATCACCTAAACCCCTAAATCCCCTTTCTGGTTAAGGTTCAGGATACTACCGATGCCTAGCTCACGAGGAATAGAAGTGAATAGTGAGAACATTCGGGTCCATAAGAGGTTGCGAGATAGGGTCAAGATCCCAGAGGGTCCATCTATACTACCATTAGGGAATTAGGTCCCAAAAGACCATCCCCATTGTGGTTTTCTGGAGCCTAAGTCCATAATAGTAGTGTATATGGACCCTCTTGGGATCATATCGATGCCTAGCCCACAAAGCATACAGGTGAATAGGCTTAGTAAGCCTAAACTCTGACCCAGCTCCAAAGTGCTAAACCCTGCACCCTAAACCCCTAGCACAAAACCCTTTATAAAGCTGTTGTTGAAAGGGCTGTTGGGGTTTTGGGATTAGGGATTTCGGAGTTAGGCTTTAGGGTTTGGGCTTAGGGTTTAAAGTTTGCGAGCTTAGGGTTTGGTGGTTTGGGAGTTTTCGGGTTTGAGAGTTTTCCACAATATAGGGGCCTTAAGAATTACCTATACTATTTTGGGGGTTCCTTATTATAGTTATAGTACAATGGGCCCCAAAACCCTATTAAAATTATTAAGGCCCCTATGTTACAACCCTAAACCCTAAACCCTAAACCCTCAAAGGAAGGATCCCAGCTCCTGAGGGGTATCCTCGAAGGTTCCGTTAAGGGCCTCCCGTAAGCTCCCTCGGGCCCGAAAGGGTTCCTTTAAGGGCGCTTTTAAGGGCTCCTTTAAGGGCGTTCTACAAGGGTTCCCTTAAGGGTGGCTGTACCGGTTGGGGGCAGTACACGGGCCTGAGTCCTTGGTTTGGGGGGGGGGGGNGGGGGGGGGGGGGTTCCATAAACCCTAAACCCCACCAATTCTCGGGTTTCCCGTTGGGAATCGGGATTGTGATTCAGTGTTTAGGGTTCAGGGGTGTAGGGGTTTAGGTTTTATGGTTTAGGATCAGGGGTTTAAGAGTTTATTGGGGTTGGGGGGTCTAGGGACGGTAGTTCAGCGCCTGAGGCCCTTAACCAAGATGGTCTCCGCTGGCTGGATAGCTTGTATATAGCTCTTGGTATAAACACAGCTGATATACTCCCATATCACTCCCAGTATATAGAAATATTGATTAGAAGACTATCATGCCCTCATACCCCGACTGTTTTAAGTGTGGCATAATATGCCCTCAACTCTATTCCAAATATTAAGGCATATTAGCATGAGCTTTTTTTTAAGGGGATTGCTGGAGAGAGTAATCGTTCCCATTTTATAAGGACCCTTAGGGGGTAAGGGGGAAGGGGGGGTAGAGAGCCTTATTACCCCTAATAAGCCTAATGAGGGTTGAATAAGGCTACCCCTTTCCCCTTCCGACCTTCCGCCCCAGAAAATGAACCCTCAAGGAACCAGTGAAGGAATCCTGAAAGGATCCCTTGAAGGAACCCTTAACGGAACCTGTAAAGGAACCCTTTGACGAATTCAAGGAGGTTCCTAATTACCATTGCCCGTCTTGAAGGGTGCCAGCCGGATCAACTTCCAACGCTACTGCATGGTGATGAGGCCGTCCTCTCTCAGAGATGCTATGCAGGGATGACCCACTTTCAAGAAGCGCACATGAAAACCATTATAAGAGCCCCAAAATAGCTCTATGAATGTAAAATCCTAGCAGGACCCTATTGAAAGCCCGATAGTACCCAATACCCAACAAGCTGTTAACAGGGTTGTCTGGAAGGTTCTACACGGTTTTTTAAGGGTTTACAGGGTACTTGTTCGGGATGTCATTCTTGGATAACACTTCACTTGCAAAGAGACTGTTATTGTGACTTCAAGGAATACTCTTTGGAGCGATACGGCTTCTTATGTGAGTCCAAGGACTGATTTTTGACATTCCATAGGCCGCAGTGTTTAATCTCATGGGTCTTCGTGATATAACTCAAATCCATGTTCCTCAAATTGCATAGCACTTGGCCTTGGGTTTTGTTGAGGTCTGATTCCCCTAAACCCTACCCCGCACAGAGTGCCTTTTTCGGGTTCCAGTCCTGAATTCAAGGAAGCTTTATGAGGGTTCAGCCAAACCCATTGCGTTTGGGAGCACAGCATACAACGGCTGCCGCTACACCTCAGGAGACAGTATCCGCACTGATTCCGTTCTCCTCTTGAGTACTTATTTAGTAGCTCGCATGTTTCAATGTTTCATGTGTTGTGGAGCACCAAAACCCAAATCCTTCTCCTGATAGTTGCCTTCTTGGGTTTGGGATTTGGGAGTTTCCGAAAATAGGGGATCCGAATATAGTACCCTGGATAGTAGGATCCTTATTATAAGGACCCCAAAATAAGGTACCCCCAATTTTCGGAAACTCCCATCTAGGGTTAAGGGGTGAAGCTTCAGGGTTCAGGATTTCAGGGTTTACCTGCAGCCGAAAAGACCTACCGTTTTAGGGTTCCTTATCATATGGATTCCATATATGGGAGTTTCCGAAAATAAGTTACCTTATTTTGGGGTCCTTATAATAAGGATCCTACTATTTAGGGTACTATATTAGGGTTCCCTATTTTCGGAAACTCCCATTTTGCTCCCTAAAAAGGCAGATCTTTTGGGCAACAGGTAGCGTATCTAGGGGTTCAGGATTGAGGGCTTGAGGGTTTCAGGGTCTACGGCCTTTGGTGTTTAGGACTGTGGGTGAATGGCTTGTGGCTTATCGTATTCTCCACTGCAGTGCAGATGCCCGCAACCCCGAGTGTCAGGACTGTATGCTTTGTCAGGTCTCCCCTAAACCCTAAACCCTGAACCCTAAACCCTAAACCCTGAACCCTAAGCCCTAAACCCTAAACCCTAAACTCCAAACCCTGAACCCTAAACCCTAAACCCCAAACCGCCGACCTGCGCCATCGCAGCCGTCTTTGCTCTACCGAAACCCACCGTTTCAGCAAACGACCTCCGGGGAGTCCTTCCCGAAGTCCACTTTATAGGGCCCTACTACAGTCTATACGCAGTTCAATTATTCAATGATTGTTGAGCTGGTCTTTTTGTCTTCTTCCTTTTCTCTGCGGACTTCGGGTCAAGACCGACTTCTCGGATTCATGTCTTTTCTCCCTTGCTTTCTGGCCTTGACGCTGCTGTCGGGTGAGGCCGGCCGGGGTGTTTTTTTTTTTTTTTGGGGGGGGTTCCAGGTTGCAGGATTTAGGCTTTGGCAGGTTGTGGAGGGATTTGGGGTGCGAAATTCGCGACTTAGGGTGATTCAGGTTTCAGGGCCTTGGGGTTTCAGGAGTCGAAGGAAAGGGTGTAGGGTGGCGTTCTGGATGTCTTGGGGTCCAAACGGGGGGGCCTTTAGGTTCAGTGTGATATTGCTTGGGAACATGATGCGGACAAAAAGCACACTGAGCTTCATCCGCAATCCCTGAAGCCTGAGCCCTCGACAGTTTCCGAAGCTCCACACCGTAACCCCTAAAAGCCCCTGAAGCATCCTAATCCCTAGGTTCCTGAGTAGTACCCTTTTGCCCTTACAGAAGAGTAGGAAAAAGGTTACCTTTATTAAAAAGGGGCTACTCAGGAACCTAGATCCCGACAGCCTGCAAAATAGCTGCGGGAAGCCGAGCATAGTTTTGGGCGCTCGATTCAGGATGAATCCTATACAATCTCCACCCTAAACCCATGCCTTCCCTCCCCATAGTACCCTGTACAACCGATCTACCGTCTACTAACTTAACAACGTGGGGTATGAGGCTCTCTGGGCGAAACCCAAAAATACCCCCAAACCGCTAAGCCCTAAACGCATGTTGAAACTAGCTCAGTTCCATCCAACAGTGTTGAAGAGTTGCTTTTCTTGCGGCTTGTTACGACAACGGCACAGGATGTGACAGTCTTCCGCACGGAATGGATGGCTTTCGCAAGCCAGGAAAACTTAGCGGGTTCCATTGATGGGTCTTGATTGTAGCCCCCAGACCTAAGGCTTGGCGACTTTTCACCATGTATCCCAGTATGGAGGTCGTAATGAATAGTAATAGTATCCCGTTGCAACGTAGCCCCTCTATTGGAGCCCTGCGATATTGCGCAAAAAGCCCATAGACTCGCATAACAAAGACGCAGTTAGTCGAGCCTTTCTCAGCCTTTCTACATGGGATTCTATTCGTTGTGTTGGCCCGTCTTGAAAAAAGCTTATCCAGGGCGCCAAGCAAGCAGGTGAGGAGCCAGCGGTCCCTCTGGCTCAGTTAGGGTTTAGTGCGCCGGGCTGTCATTGGTCCATCGATGTTGTTTTTGGCTTTGATGCGGGCTTGTGCGCGGCTTTTAATAAGGTAGAGGTTCTGTAGGGTTTCAATTTGTGCCGGTTGTAAACGGTTTTTGTTCGGGATTTTTCGGGGTTCTTCGGTGCAATTTTTCGCTTTGATTCGGGCTTGAACGACACTGTTCATAAGGCACAGGCTTTATAAGGATTTGTGCAGGTTTTCGCGGGTTTTGTCGGGACTTATCGTGTCGATATGAAGTTGTTTGTTCTTGGCTATCTTTTGGCAAACGTTTCGGACGAACCACAAATCCTGCAACCTTGAACTCCTTGCCCTCAAGCCTAACCGCTATTCGCCAAATTTCAGGGCCAAATCCTCTTCAAATTTCAGGGCCAAATCCTCAGTTCTCAAGACGGCAGGAAAACATATTGTTTGTGAAAGCCGGACCATTAGCTGACCTGCACGAAGTTGAAAGTATTCCAACAATTAGGTCACTACGTTTCGGTTTAAAATAAGGCTGCGCAGTTGTTTTAATTCCAGGGGCAGAAGCTCCCACCCCCCAACCTTGATAAACCCCAAGCAGTCTATAGGGTTTAGGGCCAAACTTTGGGGTTTTATGGCTTAAAACTGCTTGAAAATATTAAATCTGCCCTAAACCCAAAACGCGTATTGCCTAAACCCGAAACTCTGAACCCTGAGTCCCGAAACCCCAAACCGCAAGGGTTTATAGAACCCTAAAGATCCTTTTTGAACGAACCTTGATAGAAACCTTAAAAGAACTTCCATAATCCCAAACCCCAGGCCCTAAACTGTAAACCCTAACCCATACGCCCTAAATCCAACACCCTAAACCCTGACCCATAAACCCTGAACGCCCTAAAACCCAAGCTTTGCCAGGCAGAAGCGAGCTTTCTGCAGCACACGCTTCATCTCGAGGTGTCGCTGACACCCCTGATGTGGGTTTCGGGATGTAGGGGGTTTAGGAATTACGGGGTTTAAGGGTTTTTGCGAGTTTAGGGATTAAAGGGCTCAGGATGTAAAGATGTAAGGTTTGGGGGTTTAACTTCACGGCTTAGGGTGGGGCGCTGCCAATAGTATGTCTTATATGAGTCCTTAATATACGTATACGATAGCGTGCCCGATGGCTTACATCAAGGACTCATTGGGTTTCTGAATCTTGGTGTGGACGTGGCTTTTGTGAGCCTGAAGAAGACATCGCTTGCTCTCATAGGGCGAACCCCAGAACAGTGTTCTCATGCTTAACAAGAAATGTTAAGTCCTAGCCCCGTAAACCTAACCCCTATTCCCTAAACCGAACTACAAGGACAGCCATATCGCTGCAGCGACAGAAGCCTCAGCGTCCCCTGCGACTTGCTTCATGTTTAGCGTGAATTGTAGGGTTGAGGGTGTAGGGTTTGGGATGAAATGTTTACGGCCATGGCTTGGGATTTAGGATTGAAGGTTGGGGGTTTAGGATTTAGGGTCCGAGGTTGGGGTTTTAGGGTTTACGATTTAGATTTTGGAGTTTAGGGTTTAGCTATTGAGAGTTTGGTGTTTTGCATTAGCTAGGCTGCCCAGCCATACCTTCATACTCTGTTGATTTGGGGCATCTCCGTCTTAAACTGCAAATCACACAGCTGCGGCATACTTACAGTCGAACTATTACATCGTATATACCTTCAAACAATCTAAGCCCTAAACCCCTATTCCAATGCCGCAGGCCCCTACATTGTCCTCAGAACCCCGGCTGGATTCCAATCATCGTATATACCTTCAAAAAAACTGAGCCCTAAAACCCTATTCCAATGATTCATGCCCCTAAATTATCCTCAGAACCCCGACTGGATTCCAATATTTCCCAGACCGCCGCAAGGGTCCAACAAAAATAGATCCCAGAATTGGGGACCCTATACTACTACAGGGTGCTGACTAGGAGCCCCCTTTAAGGGCTCTACTTGTGGGATCCTTCCGGCGGTCTGGGTTAGAAAGGGGCTTGAGGTTGAGTGTGCTTCTGCGGGATCTGCAGGAATCCCTCGAAGAATTCCTTTGCGAGATCTATCTATACCGGTTCCGCTAAGGGAGCTGCAGAGGTTCCTTAAAGGGTTCCCTTCCGGGTGGGTTCCCTTCCGGAATCTATCTGTATGGGTTCCTTCAAGAATTCTATAAGGGTTTGAGAGTTTTGGATTTAAATACAGTAAGCTCCAGAAAGTTGGAAGGGAAATCCAGCACCAATCCTCCTAAACCCATGTTCCAACTTTCTGGGATTCCCTATAAAAAATTTGAGGTTGAGGGTTCAATGTTTCAGGGTTTGAGGTTTATGTTTTAGGTCTCAGTCTAGGGGCCCCGGAATCGGGTTTAGGGTTTCAGGTTAGGGTTGAGGGTTTAGGTATTGGGGTTTTGGGTTTAAGGTGTCTAATGTAGGGTTCAGTCTGAGGGTTGAGGGTTTTTGGTTTACGGTTTCTAAATAGCTAAGCTAATACCGAGGTCTAAATGACTTGTTATCAGATCTCTTTGCGTGTTTAGGGGNGTGTCTAATGTAGGGTTCAGTCTGAGGGTTGAGGGTTTTTGGTTTACGGTTTCTAAATAGCTAAGCTAATACCGAGGTCTAAATGACTTGTTATCAGATCTCTTTGCGTGTTTAGGGGTCTGATAAGCTAGGTAGGGCTTTGGGACATTTTATATTTTCCCTTATTGGGCTTAAGAGGATCTTATTTACTAATATTTTTTAAAAGCTTTAAAAGCCCCACCTAGTAAGGCTTTCCTTAGGGTCCTAACGCTTTTCATAAGGGTCTCCTAGGGCTTCAGACAATACCTATAGTATCCATTGTAGTTCTTTTTTCGGTTAACCAGTAGAGATTTTGGTTAACCAAAAAAAGGAACTACAATGGAGACTGTAGGTAACATCCCCTTTCTAGTCCATGTGTTGTAACTGTTGGGGGCCTCGTGTAAAAACCCTCTATTGGCATTATGAGCCGTATCAGAACCCTAGAGAACCTTTGCAAACCCTAAACCCTAAACCCGAAAACTGTTCTTATTATTACTTAGACCGTACATTACAGTGTGCATTCTGTTTTCTAGGTGTCCATTTGGGATAGCTTTAAATCTCGCTTATTGTTTAACATAGTGAATACTTTTGGGGGCTGCTGAACTCGACACCTAGTTTTGGGTTTTGTGGCTGTTGTTAGTTGATGGTTCATGCATGTTTGAAGCTCCAATGGACCCCGAAACCGAAAACCTACAGCCTAAAGCCGTTGTAGAGCCCTTCATGGATGCCCTAAAGAAACTAACGACCCGAAGCTCTAAAACGCAAAACCCTCTATTATAGAGTCCTTTTTATAATGATTCCTGAAAGGAACTATAGTATGGATGACTTAAAGGACCTGTAGACCCGAAACTCGGAAGCGTGAGGGGGTGCAGACCTTCTCCCTCTTCGTCAAATTCCACAAGGTGCCAGGGGTTCAGGGAGTCCACGCTCCGCTGATAGGGGTTATGGGCTTAGGGTTCATGATTATGTAAGGGTCTTATTGTTATCTCTTTTTCTGCTTGCACGGGTTTGGCCGAGTTTTAACAGGACTGCAGAGGGTCCTTATTCCTAAACCGTACACACCCTCATTTCATGCATTAAAGTTAAAAATCCGGCGTATTCCGATTCCCGGAGTTGAAAAGATGATATGGGTTTAAGTTAGGATTAGGCTTTGAGCCAGAAAGACCAACAACAAGTCCAAGCCTAAGCAAAAGCAACAGCGACAGCACCAGCACCAGCATGAACACTGACGGCAGCAGTGCTGTCACTGTGATTGGCATCGCCGAATAGCTAAACCTAAACCCCGAACCCTAAACCTTAATCCTAAACCGTTATGCATAAACCCTAAACCTAAACCCCGAACCCTAAACCTAAACCTGAAACCGCTATGCATAGACCCTAAACTTGTCTTCTTCTTCTGGATCTTCATCTTCATCTTGGCGCACAGTCACGTATCATCCGTCATGACCGGCTTCGTCATAAGACAGAAGGATAGGGACCCCCAAAAGGACATAAGCCTAAGCATTCTATAGGGATGTCCCTACCTTATTGGGCTTCATGATAAGGGGTTTATATTGGATATCCCTATTCTTGTTGTTGCTTATGTGCTTTTTTGGGGCCCTAAAGGAATGCAGAAGGCCAAATATTTATCAATGTCCTTATTGTTACTATACTAGAATATACCCCCAAAATCCTACTCTAGTTATTAAGGCCCCTGTAGTAACTATAGTAGCATTCCATGTTGAGGAGCAGTTGTAATTTCATGGTACACCTCCGAAACAATGGTAGCGTAAATTAGTATCAAGCTCCTGGAAACAAGAACCCGAAACCCCAATAAAGTATAACGCGAGATGGGCCCCTATAGAACCCTATCAGCAACTCAAAAAGGAGCAATCTTCAAGATGCGAGCTCGGGGGTTAGACTGAAATATAATATAGAGGTCTCAGTAATTACCAACGCGATTTTGGTGTTCCTTATTTTCTCTATAGTGCAATATGCCCCAAAAACGATGGCATTCCGGGATGATCAAAGTTGTCACGAATATTATCTCAAAAAGCTGATTTCCGACACGGATACGGCTTCAGAAGAACGGATGAGTCACAAGCCCTCTGGCTCCGCTCGTTTGAACAGACTTCTTGTCCGATCATACCCTCAAAACCCTATTTCCTTAGGGGGGTAGGGGGAGGGGGGGTAGGCGGCCTTAATGCCCCTAATCGGGCCTGATAAGGGTTATTTAAGGAAGTATAGTCCCCTAACCCCCCTCCCCCTTGCCCCCCTAAGGGTCCCTATGACTATTCTGCTTCATAAGACCCCGAGCACCACGACATGGGAGCTCCAGACAAAACAAAATGGGGCGTTTACTGTTTTTGCAGAGGTTTATGGGCGAGTTGCCGCGCTCTACAGGCTTTTGCAAAAGCTGATCGCATTTTCATGTGCTCTGTGGGGCTTTTGATGTGCCGCGCTCTACCTTTTGCGAGCGCTGATCGCATTTTCATGTGCTCTGTGGGGCTTTTAATGTGGCTATATAAGCCACCTTCCTTTGCGGGCCTTTAAAATTTCAGGGGGTCAACCAAGGGGACTACTTGTAGATAGGACTTATCAAGATCCTTCATAGCTACAACGACGCTTTCCCTAAGGCTCCATGTACCCCTATAGTAGGTACCTAGGCCTTAAAGGGGTCCCTAGATGGGTACTTTAAGGCCTAAGTAGCTACTATATGGGTACATGGAGCCTTTGGGTTTAGCAAGGGGTACCAATTTTTCCTGAAACCTCCACGCGGAGGTGGCCGGGAGTACCTGGCGACAATACTTGGATGAAATCACCGGGGAGGATTCGCTTTGCAGCGGAGACTGTCCAGCTGGCTGCAAATAGGGAGGGGGGGTGTATGGGGTCTCAATAAGAATGGGGCTTTACAAGCTTGTACACGGTCTCTAACGGATTTAAGAAAGGTTAAAGGCTTGACATATAGGGGTTAAGTTACTCAGACCCCTGCAGTAACCTCAAACCTTGCTAGGGAATTGGGCATGAATGCCTGTCCTCTATGATTGCTTCTTGCCTTTTTTACTATACCCTGAACTCTGAAGCCTAAACCTCCAACTCTAACCTTTAAACCCTGCACCCTGAACCCTAGATCTTGCGGGAGTTCATACTCGGGAAATTGGAAGATGAACCTATGTAGACCTTCTCGGCTGTACTCCAACCGCTCTGGCAATGATATGCAGAGCTTGCAGAGACTACACGATGACATTCATATGTACTGTTCAGACCTGTATATGGGTAGTTCTCTAAATCAGGGTTCCTTTTTGGGTCCCCAAAACAGCACGGCCCCCTTATGAACAGGACCCGAAAAAGGACCGTAATTTCGAGAACTGCCCATATTCATACTCGAGATGTGGCCGGCTCCTGACCCAAAGCCGCAATCAAACTAGGGATTAGATGGGATTAGGGATTTGGGTTGTGTTTGATTTGCCCGTTTCTTGCCTAATCTGAAGTTCTTCATTACACGGTTCTTGGTTGAGTGTGCAGGGCTTAGAGGGTCGGGATGGATTTTGAGGGCTTGGGGTTTATGCTCTTGGGGTTTAGGGTTTTGAGATTGTGCTAGTGGGAACGGGACCATTGATCCTTGCACCCAAGACATAGCTGCATAGCTGCTGTGCGCAGAGGTGGAACCGAGACGTCGAGTACTTAGGTAGCCACTAAATTCTTGGGCAGCCAAAAAGGTCTAGGGTTTAGGGCCACTCTAAACCTTTATCCCTAGGCCCAAAGCCCTAAATCCTACTCTCAAACAGCAGGCCCTAAGCCCCAAACCCCTAAATCCTAAACCCCTAAACCCTAACCCCTAAACCCCTAAAACCCAAACCCCTAAAACCTCTAAACCCCTAAACCCTAAACCCTTAAACTCTAAACCCCTAAACCCTAAACCCTAAACCCTTGACCTCTAAGCTCTAAACCCCTAAACCGTAAACCCTGAGGTTATCTTTCTCCTTCTTTGTGCCCAGGTGGCTTTCCAGGTTGGCCCTGCTACCAATCCTCTCGGAACACACTCGAATATGTGCCTTTGCTTGGGCTTATAGTGAACCCCAGAAAGTTGGAACACAGATTTCGGATGATTCATGCTGGGATTGCCTATACTTTACTTTAAGGGCATGAGGCTATTGATGTTCCAACTTTCTGGCTTCTACTGTATAAGGGTTGATAAGGGTTCATAAGGGTTTAGGGTTTAGGGGGTGGGGAGCTCTAGGGATTTTGGAGGGTTGTTCAAGGTTCAGAGGTTAGCGCTTTTGTCATAGGGGGGTAGGGAGGAGGGGGGTAGGGGGACTATACTTCCTTAAATAGGCCTTATTAGGTCCTGATTATGGGCCCTACCTTCCTGCGGCTCCTTATTGCAGTCATAGTATAACTCTACCCCAAACGATATTCTAATTATTCCGGCCCCTATATTAGGGGTTTAGGGTTTAGGGGTGGGTGGCCCCATCGTTCCCGAAGAGTTGCTCTTTGCCATGCCAAAAACTCAAACGGCTTAGGGTTTAAGGCTTTGGGTTTGGGGTTTAGGGTTTGAGGTTTAGGGTTTGTCCAGATGAACCTCATCAAGCTCTAAGCCCTTGCAGCTCAAGCCGCACTCTGACGTTGCGAGATCGTAGGGCCGTAGCATCGATTTCTTGGCTGCCCTAACCAGAGATCCCAATACCCCTCAATTAAGGAATATACCTTAAATCATAATATTAGGGCCAGTATACATTAAGGTATATTCCTTAATTAAGGGGTGTTGGGTTCTCTGGATAACCCGGCTGCCTCGCACAGCGTGCTACCAAGCTTCTGCGTGCTAACTCAGCTAAACACAGAAAGTTTTGGTGAAATGAATAATTGCCCCTAAACCACAAAGCCTGAGCACACTCATCACAAAACTGTGGGCTGCCTCGTTTTGCACACCTGCGTGCTGCCTCAGCTTGTTCTTGCACTGCGAGGTGTAACGCATGACTGTTAATAGCATGCATGTGGAAGCAGAGCGGCTCGGGAGGCCTCCACAGGGCTTTGTCAGCAATGTGACGCATATTGTAAGATGGTTACTGAACTCTGAATCCGACGTGTGTGTGTGTGCGCGTGTGTGTCTGTGTGTGCGTGTTTCTCTATGTGTATATATATATATATATGAATACTTGTTTATCTGTATGTTTGTATGTACAGATACATTGATGGATACATATACATGTATATATATATATATATGTATATATGTATGTATATATGTATGTATGTATGCATGTGTATATGTATATGTATATGTATATGTATATGTATATGTATATGTATATGTGTATGTATATGTGCGCGTATATGTATATGTATATGTATATGTATATGTATATGTATATGTATATGTATATGTATATGTATGTATGTATGTGTGTCTGTGTATGTACATGTATGTATGTGTATATGCATGTGTGTGTGCATGTGCATGTGCGTATGTATATGTATGTGTATGTAGATGTAGATGTGCAGATGTGGATGTACATGTATCTGTATCTCTATCTGCATATGTATATGTATGTATGTTAGTATGTATGCATGTAAGTAAATATGCATGTATGTATGTGTGTGTATGTATGTATGCGTGTATGTATATGCATGTATGCATGTATGTATGTATGTGTGTGTGTACGTGTGTGAGTATGTATGCGTGTACGTAAGTAAACATGTCCGTATGTATGTATGTATGTATGTTTGTATGTATTTATGCATGCATGCATTACGTATGTACATATTATCATATGTATGCATGTATGTATGTTTGTGTATGTCTGTATGCATGCATGCATGCATACTGTATGTATGTATGTATGTATGTGTGTATGTGTGTATGTGTATGTATGTGTATGTACGTATGTATGTATGCTTGTCTGTATGTATGTATGTATGTATGTATGTATGTATGTATGTGTGTATGTATGTATGTATGTATGCATGTACGTGTATGTATGTGTACGTATGTGTGCGTATTTATGTGTGTATATATACATGTGTGTGTATGTATGTATGTATGTATGTATGTATGTATATGTACGTGTATGTGTGTATATGTATGTATATGTATGTATGTGTATGCATGTACGTATGTATGTATGTATGCGTTTGCATACATACACATTATTTGTATGACCGCTATCTCTGCAGTTCCTGAACGAACAAAGGAAACAAGTCAATGCAACTAAGCCTTGAACGCCTGAACCCTCAATCCTACCCTAAGGCTCCTGGACCCTTGTAGTGAGGTCCCAAACCCTAGCCCCCGAAGCCGAAACCCTCCCCCAGAAGGCCCAAGACCCTGTTTGGAGCCTTAGGGTAGACCTCAAACCCCGAACCTTTAACCCTGAATCCTGTCGCATGTGGGCAACGCAAACCAGATTGTCCAAACCCAAATAGACATCGCCTGAACCCAAACCCAAAACCCACAACCGTAAGAAAGAGGGGGAAGGAATCGCAATAACAATTAGCAATAGCATCCCCTTATTGTCCCTATATTGCCTCATATTTGCAATGTAGTACAGCCCAAGACCTATTGAAATTATGCAGGCCGTGATGGTATGAAATCTCATAAACACTTTATAAGACCTGATTCCCGAGCACTAAACGTAGCAGTAGAGTAAGTAGGTAACCTTTAACTTTTTTTTTTTGGGGGGGGGGTACTATAATCCCTATACAATCCCTAGAGTTAATTTAGTTCCCCAAGAATACTGGACAAGTAAGAAAACCTAAACCTTCAATCCTGAACCCTTACCCCCTAAATCCCCTCAACCCCTAAATCCTAAACCCTTACAAGCCCTAAACCCTAAATCCTCATCCTAAACACCTAAATCCTAAACCCTTAAACCCCAAATCCTAAACCCCGAAAACCCCTGAACCCCTAAACCCCTAAACCCCTAAAGCCCCAAGCCCTAAGCCTCAATCCTTAGGAGCTCTGCCCCAGACCAAAGTCGTCGATCCTGGTCTGAATTTGCTCTAGCGGTTAGAGTTTGGGGGTTTAGGGTTTGTTGTTTGGGGTTAAGGGGTTTGGGGTTTAGGGTTTAGGGGTTTCGAGATTAGACTAATAGGTCAATAAGCACACGCAGACATACACATACATGCACAGATATGTACATATATATATGTATGTATGCACGCTCACACATGTAGATGTGTTTCTTTATATACATACTCATGTTTATGTCACGGTTAAACATATGCATCAAGGATAATGTAGGAGCCTGATTAAGAAACCCTGGGCCTTTATTAGGGTTCCTTATATGAATCCTATTATTTTGGGGTTGTAGGCCCAGGGTTTCTTAATCAGGTTCCTACATTAGATACAAGCCAGTAGAGGTTTGGGGGGGTCGGCTTCAGGTTTGACGTGTGGGGCGTTGGTATTGGGGTGCTGGGTTTACGGTCCCCAAACCCTAGACCCCAAACCCTAAACTCTAAGTAAGAGAGCTCACGCCTGCTTATTTGACAAACTGGCTTGGGGACCGTAAACCCAGCACCCCAATACCAACGCCCCACACGTCAAACCCGAAGCCGACCCCCCCAANGGGGGGGGGGGGGGGTTGCAGGTTTTGTGCTTTGGGGGCTTTTCGGGGCTATGGACGTCAGAAATCCTCAAAATTTCTAACTCCCGACGAACCTAAATACCTAAAGCCTCAAAATTAAAAACAAAAAAGCCTCAAAATCCTCCCCTCCCCTCTCCCCTCTCAAACAAGCGGGTGACGAAGTGCGACTCAGGAACCTCTTTGGGATTTGGTTTAGCTCGGACCTTGACCTTAGGAGCTTCACTTTGGACTTTGGACTCGTGGGGTTTCTTTACGCTTTTAAAGTTGACTGTTAGCAAAGTAAAGGTTCTAAGTGCTAAGTGCCATGATGCAGCGTTAAAACTCGCCAATAGCATTTCGTAAATACCGGGGCCTGTGTACTTCGAACGGGGCCTGTGCACTTTGAACGGGGTGAAGGGTTTAGGGAAACTGAAAAGGCTAGACACTGCATATCCAGGCCTCCAGATTTTTTGTTTAAAATTATTTCTTCACTAGTCTCTCTCTATGATTCAGCTGTGTAGGGGTTGGCAAAGGTTTACAATTTTAACTTGCACGAACTCATGTGTGAATCAGGCTCAGCCAAAGCAGGGCAGGACAAACGGCACCCGTTATGTAAGTATGTTTGTTTACATACATATGCACATATATACATATTTATGGCTATATTTATATTTTTGTTTTTTGTTTATGCATATATACATATATAAACATGTACTTGGAGGATCAGGGGACTTAGTAAGTAAGGTTATAAGTACCTTATAAGAACCTTAATTGGGGCTCTAAGTAATTATAAGTAACCTAGTTACTAAGTCCCATGCCAGGCACCGCGGACAGTCAAGAGTCAAAGGAGCCCTGGAAGATAAAGCTTACGTGCACCGCCCTGAATCCTTCAGCATGACAGGTACAGCCTTGAAATGGAAGAGCGGCTCTATTGAATATTGAAGCCTCATAGATGGCTCAGAAGGCTTATAAAACACTTCTCGAGCCCTGATAATTAGACGTGCAGAGGCCCATAATGTAGGAACCTGATTAAGAAACCCTGGGCCTACAACCCCAAAATAATAGGATTCATATAAGGAACTCTAATAAAGGCCCAAAGTTTCTTAATCAGGTTCCTACATTAGACCTGTAGAACCTCGACAGGCTCCTTTAAAGAGCTTTCAAAGAAGCAATGACTTCTTTAACATACATCTTACCATCAGGTTTTTTTTGGGGGGTGGGGTTTACGGTTTTGGGCTCTGCCTAGGAGTATTCAGCATTCTGTGATGTTATAACGTGTTCTTTCTGTCTTTGCACTGTTCTTTGATGTCAGAAGTAGTAGGAATGGCCACATAGCCACGCACCTCCATGGATTTGGTTGTAGTGGGAGCAAGTAAAAATGCTCAAAGGAAGAAGTTCAGCCAAATCTGCCCAAAGCTTATTCAAGGAGCAAACACCCTGTAAAAGTTCTTGCAGAGGTGGTGTTCTAAGCGCCCAACGTCCTGCACTTTCCATGGCAGCATCTTGGCTTCCTTCTGCCTGATTACGTATACTATGAATATAGTAGAATGTGCCCCTTACTTCTATTCTAATGATTGAGGCACCTATAGTAGTTGTACTAGTCGTAGTCGTAGTCGTCAGAGGCGTCTTCGTCGCAGTAGGCGTAGTGGTAGAGGTAGTGCGTAGTCGTCAGAGGCGTCTTCGTCGCAGTAGGCGTAGTGGTAGAGGTCGTGCGTAGCCGTAAAGGTTTTTGCCTAAGCTTTAAGGCGAGTTTGAGGATTTTCATGGTTAGGGCTGGGCTTGGGTTGCAGGACTTGCAGGAGTTTGAGGTATCTAAGCTGGTTTGGGGCGCAGGTTTAAGAGGCTCAAGCCCTAAACTACCCCGAAGCTTCATCTCCAATCCCGCCCCCAGCTAAACCACCCGCGCGGCTGAGTCAAACAGCCGCCATCGCCGAAATCGAAATCCTACAAAACCCGAATCCGAGAGTATCCGGCCGGCCAGGTTACATCTACAGTAGAATCCAAAAAGTTGGAAACCCCATAGCCTCAATCCTTAAAAGCAATAAATAGGGAATCCCAGCACTAGTTGGCCTTAATCCGGTTTCCAACTTTATAGGGTTTACTGTAGTAGTAGAGTAGGCAACCGTTTGGGACTGGGATACTATAACCCTTACATATAATCGCAAAGGTTAAGCTTTTAGTTACTTCCCCTGGGACACTGGACAAGCAAGTACTGTGTGCTGTATAGGTGTCGAAGATGCATGCATGGTTCATCCATCAATCCATCCATCCATCTCTACCTACCAACCTACCTACCTACCTACAGAGAAGGACATACTGAGGTAGACACCTGTCTATCCGTCCATCCATCCCTACCTACCAACCTACCTACCTGCAGAGAAGGACAACCTGAGGTCGACACCTGTCTATCCGCCCACCTGTCTACCTATATGTCCATCCATGGATCTGTTATCTATCTGTCTGTCCTGTCTATCTATCTATCTGTCTGTTTACAGTGCACGTAGCTGCCCATCTACCTGCCTGTTTGATACCTACTTGTCTATGTATATTCGAAGCCCCAAGGCTCTGTCCCAGGTTTCGAGCCCCTCATCCCTGTCACTTTTTGTTTCAGCACCTGCTGCTGACTTATCCTTCCATCCAAAACCCCTAAACCCTGAACCCTAAAACTCAAATCCCTAGCCCTAAACCCCTAAACCCCATAGCTTTCTGCCAGAGTCCAAGCCCCTCATCGATATCACTTTGCGTCGCAGGCCTGGGTGTGATTTACCAGGCCATCGATGGCCAGGCAATCGTCTGTGTCCGTGTGTGTGCGCGTGTGTGTGTGTGTGTCTGAGAGTTTGGGAGTTGGGGGTTTAGGGTCATGTGTCCGTGTGTGTGTGTAGCTTAGTGTTTTTTTGGAGGTCCCATGAGGGAGATATGCTGTAAAGGCAACTCTAATCGAAGATTAGTAGTAGAGTAGGTCGCCTAGGACGGAGCATTAGGGAGGAGCTCAGGATTCAGGGTTTAGGGTTGTGGGGATCATGGGTGTAGGGTTTGTGGTTTAGGGTTTAGGGTCAGAAGAACTTTTACATCGAGTCTAGAGTTTGAGTAGAGCTGCAGCTTAAGGCTTGATCTATGGAAAGTTCTCTAAAGAAGAGTAATATAGGGTCCTAAATAATTACCAATACTATTTTTTTGGGGGGGGGGGTTCCTTAGTGTAGTTGTAGCATTATGGGCCCCAAAGCCCTATTCTAATTATCAAGGCCCCTATATTACATTTTTAGGAACCCAGAAGAGGGCGGCACCCATGTCAACAGGACCCTAAGGGGGACCCTACTTTAGAGAACTACCCCTAGGAGCCTGAGTGGTCGATGATACTATTCCGGGGGCTTGCTTGTTCTATGAGTTCCGACTTGAGTATGTTATAGATAGTATGCAATGCTCCCAAGTCTCTTTTCTACCTAAAGAGGCCCTACATGAGCTCTTCGGACGCAGTTGCGGGGTTGAAGTACTCGCTCGACAATCATAGGTTTAGGGTTTAGGTTTAACCGTTTAGCCATAGTGCTAGCGGTAGTGATAGGAAAGGTACTTGACATGAGTAAGATTTTTGGTAGTGTCGAAGCCCTAAACAGAGCGAAAATCGTTGTTTTCGTCAGCTGTGGCTCCAGCTGTCAGTGGACTTGATTTGGGCTTACTTAATTACTTGGAAATTTAGGGCCCTAGGGTTCAGATTCAGGGTTTGCAGAACTTGGGGTATCGGGTTTTTCCAGAAAACCAGGTTTAGCAGATCCCAAGTAAGTTTTTTCTAGAAAGTAAAGCCCCAAAAGCATCAACCATCAACGCCCAGTGTATGTGTGCTCGCGGCTTGAGGTTAACCCTGGGCTTTGTGCTAAATCTATGTAGACTGCTGATGTTCAGGGTCCAGGAATAGCAGAGAGCCCTGTCTTCAAGGGCCTTAATACTGCACTGTGAGAACCTTTCTTCAGGGAGGCGGGTTAATCAGGGGTCTACAGTATAAACACTGCAATAGCCCGTGTGGAGGGAAGAGGCCTTATTCATGAGAACCCCTAATTTTTTAATCATTTAACCCCTAAACCCTAAACCCCTAAACGCCTAAACCCTCAACAAGAGGGGGTCTGCCTCTTTATGGTGCCAGGTGGTGTGGCGATTTGGATGTGCCTAGCGGTTTGGAACATGCCTTGCATGCTAGGGGGCTTCATATTATGCGGCCCCCGCATATCCCTTCATGAATGTTGTATATCTGTCGGCACTTTCAGGGGATACTTCAGGGATGCCATATGATGCAGCGAAGTCAACAACAGAGAAGGGCCGCCGGCTGCTGGATGTTGTGAGGCCCATTAACTGTTGCGCCTCGAGCGCTCGAGAAACAAGATGACGGTTCATTTCTCGCCCCTAAAACCTAACATAGGGGCCTAAATAATTGCCAATACTATTTTGGTGGTTTCCTTATTATATGTAAAGTATTTTTTAGGCCCCCATACTAAACCCCTTTGCCTCTGAAAGTCCTTTTCCCGAATGACGTGTGGAGGCCGAGCTGCACCGTCGTACCGTTTGAAAAGTCCGCCGTCTGTACATTCAGAACGAGGAAGAAGCCGTGAAGGAATGGCAAGTGTTGCCAGCGCTCGCAAGGGATCGCGTCGGGGCGGCTGATTTTGGCCTGGCTCATGTCTCCCTACAAGAGACAGAGATGAGAGTGTAATTTCACAATGTTGCTTGTCCTACTTTCTGTTTGCAAACGTTTATGAGCAAGGACCCAATAGCCTCGTAGTTATTTAGGCCCATTTAGGCCCCTATAACCATATTATAGTACTCTTATAGATCCCTTCTAGAAACCCTTACAGACCCTTTATAAGAACCCTTTAAAGGAACCCTGTATTTGCATCGTCAGCGACTTTGTTGTCTTCTCCCAGGATTTCCCGGCTAAATCAAAATCTGAACTCGGCTTGGGTCGATACGATGGATTCTGCCTTGGCCCTCCAAACCCTGAACCCAAAACCCTAAATGCCTAAACCCCAAGCCTCCACACCCCATGAGCACCTAAACGCCTGAGACTGCTGTCTTTAGCCTTGGTATGGAGCCCCCCTGAATATTATTTCTTGTTAAAGATTTTATCTTGACTTGTGATGATAAGGAAACCCTATTATCTACTAACTCACGCATGAAGTGAGCGGCTTGTGGGGTGGGATTTAGGCTGGGGCCGGTTAGGGCTTGAGTGGGACCCAGACCCCAGACCCTTAAACCCTAAACCCCTGAACCCTAAACCTTAAACCCCTGAGCCATAACCTTAACGCCCAGACCTTAAACCCTAAATCCCCACACCCCTAAAACCTAAACCCGGAAGCCACGGTGCGCAGAATCTGACGGTGGCGAACTCTTCCGACCTGGCCGGAGTTCGCAACCTGCATCTCGGCAGACCTCGAGTCTAGAGACTCCACAACCCTTCGGGTTTAGGGTTTCGGGTTGTGGGGTTTAGGGGTTTAGGGTTTAGGGGTTTAGGGTTTAGGGTCTATAGGACTTTTACATAGAATCTGAGACTCCGCAAGTCTTTTTCCCTAAGGGTCTAAGGGACTTAAAATTCCTAGGGGAACTGAAGGTTAACTCTTGGGCGTTGATAGGGGTTTAGTGGCCCACAAATGTTTAAAGGTTAACTGATCTACTAGTACTACAGTTAAGCTCAATACAACCCTAATGGTCGAAAGAACCATGAGGTACTTGGGTTGAGGATAGTGCTTTTGTAGGTTGGTACTTAGGAGGGTATATGATTATTAGGCACTTGAAAACGTAGGGTTATTGTAGCCTTGTAGGTACTTTATAGCACCTCTAAAGGAACCTTCAAAATCCTGAGCCCTAAGCCCTCATTCCCTAGTGTACCCAGACCGGCCATTATCCAGTAACTAGGGATAGACCTTAAATCATATCAAGCATCCCTTAATAATTTAAGGTCGATTCCTTAATTAAGAGGTTTTGGAGTCTCTGGGAAGACATTGGGATTCCTGAAGTAGGGCGTCGGCAGTATTTTCCTCAGGTTTAAAGGAACAAGGCTTAGGGGTGATGTATAGTGAACCCCAGAAAGTTGGAACATCGATTTAGGATGATTCATGCTGGGATTCCCTTGACTTTACTTTAGGGGCATGAGGCTAACTTTCTAGCTTCTACTGTAGTATATTATACCATATGAAACTCCCAAACCCTATTCGAGTTTTATCTATAAGGCCGCTGTAGTACAGGGTTTAGAGTTGAGGGTGGTGGGGGGGGGGGCGGTTGCCAGAGTAGGGTCAAATGCTTCATTGCTGTTTGATTGTGCCTTCGAGGTTCAGGAATCCGACAAGTCATGTTGTCTTTTGGAACTTCGGAAGTGCCATGTCTATTCGTAGAATATTACGATAGCCGTCCCCTATACGACATGTACGCATGCGTACCTACTACTACGTTGGTATCTTCTGCTGTTGATCATCTGTGGTTCGAGCACGACCTCGGTGAGTGTTCTGTTCAATTTACTCCCTTGTTGCGTTTTCAGGTTTCGGGGGGTTTAGTATATAGTTAAGGGTTGCTTTGCACCAGTGGAGCAGCAGACTTTATACGGCTCAATCCACATTCTGAGACCTCGATACTGACACCCAAAACCTCTCCGCACTAAGGGTCCTGAGCTGAAAACCACCAACCCTACAGCTCCAAATCGTCTGTAAGCTCTCCCTACATTGCTGAAATCCTGTATTGTTAAGGCCCCCAAGCACTTTTTGAAAATCTATGGAGCCCTGTTAATTAAGACGTAAAGAACCCGATCAAGAAGCACTGAACAGTGTAAAGCATAAGCCCTAAAAAGCCTTAAACCCTAAACCCCTAAACGAAAACCCTGAAGGTGGCCAGACAGCAAGCGCTTCTGGCTCCTCCATCGTGTGGAGTGGGCTCGAATCTGGCTACCTCAGCAACTTTGCTTGAACTCTTTGGGGTTTTGGAATTAGGATTTGCGGATTCGCGGTTGCAGCTGTTTAGTTCCTGATATCATATTGTTTTGAATCCCTAAAATCCCAAACCCTAGACTCGAAAACCTAAGCCCTGCAATACAAACCCTACACCCTACTTAGAGGGGCAGGGGACTTAGTAAGTAGGTTATTATAAGTACCCTAAATGGAGTTACCCCATCCTACTTATAACCTTACTTACTAAGTCGCCCCTCCAAGTAGACCCTAAACCCTAAACCCTATAGATCCCTTTAAGGAACCCTATCGATCCCTTGAAGGAGCCCTTTAGGAACCCTTACTTACTAAGTCCCGTGCCCCTCCAAGTATAGCCCAAACCCTGGGTTTCGAGGCTTCACCGCAGAGTGTTGAGCGAGGACTTTTAGGGTTTAGGGTTTAGGGTTTTAACAGTAAGGTCATGGGGCTCGAAAGGGTGTCTGTACAATGGTTTCTATAAGGGCTCTAAAGGGTCCGTTAAGCCTTAGGCACTGGTTTCAATCTCAAACAGGGTTTAGGGTTTAGGGTTTAGGTCTCAAACTGAGTTGTTTCAGTATACCCTTCTAGTCGCTTGAACAGAAGGGGCTTTAGGGGTTTAGGGGTTACTTGGAGGATCCAGGGCCTTAGTAAGTAAGGTTATAAGTGCCTTAATTAGGGCGATGGCTGCTTACAAGTATCGTTATCTTGTTACCTAAACCCTAAACAGTGGTTGCCCTAGACCCTAGTTACCCTAAACCCTAAACTCTAGTTACCTTGAGGGTCCTGCGAGAACAACGGATGCATGTAGTGGAGTCCGTTACGCCGCGGGTTTCGGCAAAGAGTGGGGTGAGACCACCATGGAGGGCAGGCTGCCCGCGACCTACATCTGCACCCCTGAACTTGGTGAGAGCTCGGGGCGGACCAATCGCACACGCTGGACGTTTGAGGACTCTTGGCAAGCCATTCGGCGTGAACGAGGGGGCCTGGGCGAGGCGACTCCGGGCGAGCATATGATCGGATGTATGGTATCTTCACTGGCCGTGCTCCTGACTGGGAACGTTCTGCTACCCTGATTCCCGTTGTTCATGGTGGGGGGAGGGAGACTGATCTGACGTTCCTGATGTGGAGGGATCGAGAAGTGCAGGTGAACCTCAAGGTCCTAAAGCCCATACTTAAAGCATCATGGGACTTAGAAACTACTGTAGGGTTATAAATAAGGTAGCTATACTTTGAATTACCTTACAACGCCACTTATAATCTTGCTTACTAAGTCCCCTGATCCTCCAAGTAAGGAACTAAAGCCCATAAGGAGCACCCTAAACCCGAACCACCAAACCCCTAAACCCCTAAACCCCTAAACCCCTAGACCCCTAGACCCCTAAACCCTAACCCCTAAACCCCTAAACCCCTAAACCCCTAAACCCCTAAACCCTTGAACCCTAAGCCCTAAACCCCTAAACCGAAACCCCTAAGCCCCTAAACTCAAAACCCAAGGAACATGTTCAACCTCCAGAGAAGTCGGATCCTGGCGAAAAGCTCAGGATCTCAAAGCAGGGGCTTTGGGTTTCAAGGGGCTTTCGTCTTGAGGGCTTGCGGATTTAAGGTCCCATTAAGGGTTCCTAAAAGGGGGTTTATGGGCTTAGGTTTCAAGGGGCTTCGCCTTTAGCGCTTTAGGATTTAGGGTCGTCGATGGCTCAGGGTGTAGTGGTTTCTGGGCTTTGGAGTACCATACTTTTTTTTTACTTTTTTCTTAAAGGAACCATTATGAAATCAAAGTTTATTCTTTTTTCTCGCTGGTTACTCAACAGCCCAGGTTTAGGAGATAGGATGTTGGGTTTAGGGTTCGGGCTTCGGGTTCAGGGTTACGGGGTTAGGTTTCGAGGGTTTTGGGGCTTTGGAGGTTTAGGGGTTTATGAGTTCAGAGGCTTTGGGTGGAGGGCTGTGGGAAGGGATGAAGTTAGGAGCTTTACCAGATAGAGCAAGGTTCCTTTAAGGGTTACCGTGCGGCTTTGCAATAGGAACAGAGCCTCAAGAATCAGAGAAGGGTCGAGTCGAGGAGGGTTCATCAATCTAACTTTATTCGAGTAAACCCCCAAAACCTGAAGCTTATTAAATTTATTCCGGGTTTTTTCTTGGGACCATGCCTGGAAATCCCACGTTGGGCTTGAATGGTTTAGGTTACTACGCTTTCTACGCTTTGGGGTGTAGGGTTTAAGGATTTCTGGTTTAGGCTGCATGGCTTTAGGATTGTGGGTTTGGTTTTAGGGTTTAGATCTTTTGAGATAACCGGCTTCCTTGGGCTCGGAGTGTCCAGCTCTGAAAGTTGTACCGGTGGCTCCAAGTACAACTTGTTTAGAGCTATGTCGCTCTGTCCTGCATTGAGCGGGTGCTGACCTACTATTTTGAAGGATATGCACCATACTCCATCCCAAACCCGAAACCCTGCTTGGAGGGGCAGGGGACTTAGTAAGTAAGGTTAGAAGTAGGGTTATAATTGGGGGTAACTCCATTTGGGGTACTTATAACTCTACGTACTTATAACCTACTTACTAAGTCCCCTGCCCCTCCAAGTACACCCTAAACCAGGATCTCGGGCTGAACATAGTGCTTGTCGGTTTGGCCGGCGCTGAAGTTTAAGGGTCTGCCGTAGACGCCTGCAGAATTACCAACACTTTTTTCCTTTTTTTGTCCTCAACAATGATTTGAGAGTTACTGTTGCTGCTAGAGAATTTAGCATTCACGCGTGAGGGTTCGTAAGGCCGTGGGTTTTGTAAGTGCGGGGCGTGTGCGGGCCAATACCTTCAATAGAGGAGGCTCACTTGCCCCTAAAAGCTACCTTAACCTACCAAAACCTACAAAAAAGTAGGGTCCCTATAAATTCCATATTAGGGTTTATAATAAGAACCTACAAAAAAGTAGGGTTTGGTAGGTTAAGCTATTACTTAGCAAAGCCCCAGGGCCCTGGGCCCTAGTTCTCCTTTAGGGACCGACTCGGTATATGTACTACCCTACACCCTAAACCCTATACCTGAAAGACCCTAACACATACTGAGAAGCTCTGTACTTAAACTCATGTCCCTTACTTGGAGGGGCAGGGGCCTTTTCGAAGTAGGGTGATAATTGGGGTAACTCCATTTAGGGTACTTATAACTCTACTTATAACCTACTTACTAAGTCCCCTGCCCCTCCAAGTAGACGAGTGATTGTGGAGTCTCCAGTCGACAGAACTTTTTTGGATTGTCAGTTGCGGTTTGATTTCTGGTTTCGTGTGCCGGGTGTGTTAGGGCCCATAGAACAAAGGTGGCATAGGGAACCCAAATTGGATGGAGGTAGGGCCCCCGCTGCACCAAACAAGCAGAGTGTTGCTTTCAGTCGCCTTCGTGCACAAGTGGCACAACCCCAAGCCCAAAAGCATTAAACAACGTCCAATCTAGGGCTAAGTGCCTCGTGTTTAGGCACCCCTTTGAATTTCCGGCTGTGCCGAATTCAAGCAGTAGCATACAAAACTTCAAACCCTCCGAGATCACCACCGTCCTCCGCGATCCAGTGGAAAGGATCCGCTCCTATTACTACTACCAGCCCCTTGGATTTGCTAGGGGTTTGGGGTTCAGGGCAGAAGGAGACCGACCAGCAACGTAGCAGTAGTTTTCCGATTGACGTGCTGGTTGTGGGTGTGGGTGTGGGGTGTTCGGGTGAATTGGGTTGGGGCTTCACGGTTTTGAGTGTTATTGAGACTTTCAGTTGGATATGGTTTTGTGATAGATAAGGGTAGACGAGTTTTGAACATTTCTCTGCGTGGCTTGGCTGTGGGCGTTCGGCAGCACTGCGTGCGCGGGGTTTTAACGGTAAAGTGACTCGGGTTTATTGTTACAGTGGTCTGAATCTTTTCCAATACTTTTTTTCGGGTTCCGAATAACTAGACTGTAGCAAAACCCAAAATCATTGACCGTTTGCACCGAACCAGAACAACAGGGATTAGATCTACAGGGCTTGTTCGACAGGATCGGCAAATTTTGACAAATAAAGACAAATAAAGACAAATTAAAGACAAATAANAGACAAATAAAGACAAATAAAGACAAATAAAAACAAATAAAAACAAATAAAGACAAATAAAGACAAATAAAGACAAATAAAGACAAATAAAGACAAATAAAGACAAATAAAGACAAATACAAGACAAATAAAGACAAATAAAGACAAATAAAAACAAATAAAGACAAATAAAGACAAATAAAGACAAATAAAAACAAATAAAGACAAATGAAGACAAATAACGGTTTCAAACGTAAAGAAAACAAAGATGTCAGGAAGCTCGAAGATGTACAGGATGAAGAAGACCTGGCACAGGGTTGAAGGGTCTTGAAAGGGTTATGCTTTTGTTTAAAGAGTTTTAAGGTTGGAAGGCAGAGTGCCATAGTTTAGGTCTTAAGGGTGAATGTAGGGGTTATGTTTTTGTTTTTAAGAGCTTTAGTGGGTTGGAAGGCAGAGTGCCATAGTCTAGGTCTTAAAGGTGAATTCCAGGGATATGTTTTTTTTTAGGCTTTTAGTTTAGGGTTGGAAGGCAGAGTGCCATAGTTTAGGTCTTAAGGGTGAATGTAGGGGTTAATATTTTTAGAGCTTTAGTGGGTTGGAAGGCAGAGTGCCATAGTCTAGGTCATAAGGGCGAATGAAAGGGTTTACAAAAAAAACTCAAAATCACCCAACCTTCCGTCTCACGGTAAGTCCAGTTATTATTAATTAAGGGTGAATGAAAGGGTTATGTTTTGTGTTTAGAGCTTTAGTTTGGGGTGGGAAGGCAGAGTGCCATAGTCTTGGTCATAAGGGTGAATGAAAGGGTTATGTTTTTTTTAGAGCTTTAGTGGGTTGGAAGGCAGAGTGCCATAGTCCAGTTATTAATTAAGGGTGAATGNAAGGCAGAGTGCCATAGTCTTGGTCATAAGGGTGAATGAAAGGGTTATGTTTTTTTTAGAGCTTTAGTGGGTTGGAAGGCAGAGTGCCATAGTCCAGTTATTTTTTAAGGGTGAATGAAGGGGTTATGTTTTGTGTTTAGAGCTTTAGTTTGGGGTTGGAAGGCAGAGTGCCATAGTCTAGGTCATAAGGGTGAATGAAAGGGTTATTTTTTTTAGAGCTTTAGTGGGTTGGAAGGCAGAGTGCCATAGTCCAGTTATTAATTAAGGGTGAATGTAGGGGTTATGTTTTGTGTTTAGAGCTTTAGTTTGGGGTTGGAAGGCAGAG
>BGNK01006215.1:400-21185 GCA_003297005.1 Symbiodinium sp. clade A Y106
GGGGGGATCTAGGCATGGAACCCCAAAACCCTGAATCCTAAAACCCTAAAGAAAATAGGGGACCCTAATAATATAGTACCCTGAATAGTAGGATCCTTATTATAAGGACCCCAAAACCCTGAATCCTAAACCCTAAACCCTAAACCCTCATGGAACCCCAAAACCCTGAATCTTAAACCCTAAACCCGCATGGAACACCAAAAGCCCTGAATCCTACACCCCGCCCAGACCTGCATCCGAAAGCGTATCGAACCCTAACGACTGACAGCAGGCAACATGGCCACAGCCTCTTCCCAGACCTTCCAAAATCCCTTAATTAAGGAAGTATACCTTAAATTTAATATAATCGGATCCCTATTATGAATTAAGGTATATATTTTGGAAGGTCTTGGTAGAACACCTCCCTTTAAACGACCCTACCCTAAGGCTCCTAAGAGGGTCTTCGGCTTTCTGGGGGAGGGTCTCGGCGTTGGGGGCTAGGGTCCGGGATCTCACTACAAGGGTCCAGGAGCCTTAAGGTAAAGCCTAGATNGCTCCTAAGAGGGTCTTCGGCTTTCTGGGGGAGGGTCTCGGCGTTGGGGGCTAGGGTCCGGGATCTCACTACAAGGGTCCAGGAGCCTTAAGGTAAAGCCTAGATCCTCTCGAACCCTTCTGGAAATAGTAAGCCCTGAAGCCTGCACTCCGAGAATTTCAACATCCGCACTGGCCGAGATCCGGTCCCTGATGCCGAAGTGCAGCTCTTCTCGCCTTGAGGAAGAAATTTACGCCAAATGGGTGTAAGGCTCACCTACTTCTGATTCTGCGAAAGATTCACCTTAAACCTTAATCCGTAAACCCCTACCATAACAGGGATTCATGCTACAAAAGTCGGGGGTCTCCCCAGGTTCAAGGATCAGTTGGTCTCCATGCAGGGCGAACTCCCACCTGGTAGTCTGAATGAGAGTGAGGTNTAAACCCCTACCATAACAGGGATTCATGCTACAAAAGTCGGGGGTCTCCCCAGGTTCAAGGATCAGTTGGTCTCCATGCAGGGCGAACTCCCACCTGGTAGTCTGAATGAGAGTGAGGTTTACACTTGTTCGGCTTAATCTTGCCCCCTCCAACCGAAAGGTTTCTGGACTTTTGACATCCTTTAATCAAGGACTATAGCTTCTTAGATTATGATAAGGCCTTCAGTATGAATTGAGGAGTATGCCTTAATTAGAATATATCAAGAGATCCGGGAATGCAAGGATTTGGCACATACAGAGCACTGCACCCACTGTAGACCCCAAAGTGTTACATGAAGCTTTCATTGTTATACGGCCCCAATGCACGCATTACATAACGAGGGCGCTTCAACAAAAGGGATCGTCTAATGACAAGTTTGGGATGTCGGGCTCACGTGTTAGGATATAGGATACAGGGCTTATGGTAAATGGAACTGACGATTGGAGAAACGCTGCCCAACTGCATCAGTTACAGTGGAATTGTTTTNATGACAAGTTTGGGATGTCGGGCTCACGTGTTAGGATATAGGATACAGGGCTTATGGTAAATGGAACTGACGATTGGAGAAACGCTGCCCAACTGCATCAGTTACAGTGGAATTGTTTTGAAAGAGACACGGGAGCTTCGGAAACAAATGTGATATGGGTCTTTATGGTAAGGATTCGAGTAGTTTCGGTTCTCTCTGATGCTCCCACATGGTTGTTCTACATGTTGCGGTTCCCTGTGACTAACGCTCTCTAAAATGATCCCCTCTCCCATCACGTGAAAACCCCTCAGCAGCAGCATTCTGGAGACCCCGAAAGCCCTGAACCCTACTGTGCTTAGGGTGTAGGGTTTAGGGCTGAGTAGCTGCGTAGGTAGCATTTTGTGGTATATATATATATATATATACATGTATGTGTATATATATATATATATAATATATATATATATATATTTTTCCCCTACCATACTTGACAAGTTGAACCCTCTTTGGCGCTATGTACTCAGCCCCTAAGAGGGTCTTTAGGAATCGCTTTCCGGTGTTGTCACAATGCCAGGAGAGTTAGTTTTTTTGGTACAACTTGAAGGGGCAGGGGACTTAGTAAGTTGGTTATAAGTAGGGTTATAATTAGGGTAACTCCATTTAGGGCGCTTATAGCTCTACATATAACCTACTTACTAAGTCCCCTGCCCCTTCAAGAAGCGAGGATGTGCCTCTGATCTGAAAGCCCTTGAGCTTCATAATCCTTTACAAAACCCTAGTAGTAGAGCAGGTAACCTTTAACCTGTTGGGGTAGTATAATTTTCTAGATAATCCTTACATAGTCCTTACATAATCCCTATATAATCCGTCTATAATCCCTATATAATCCTTATATTATGAAAAAGCTTAACCTTTGGTTCCCCATGATACCCGACAAGTAGGAAACCCTTAGCCTGAGCCCCGAACTCTGTAGGGTTTTCCTGGACCCTACAAAACCTTCCTTTTTTCTTTGTCATAGTTGGGTAANTAACCTTTGGTTCCCCATGATACCCGACAAGTAGGAAACCCTTAGCCTGAGCCCCGAACTCTGTAGGGTTTTCCTGGACCCTACAAAACCTTCCTTTTTTCTTTGTCATAGTTGGGTAATATTTTACATTTTTATGGGTACTTAAAGCCAATAAGGAATAAAAATCTAAATTTTTATTCCTATCCCAACCATGAGCTAGTTTTAGGGTTCCCTAAAACGAGTTCCTTAAAAAAGGGTAGTTCTTTGGGGTGTAGGTTGGGTTTAAGGTTTCAGAGCAACCTTCACATCGCCTCTATCCGCTCCGGATGCAGGTGTCAATCCGACCCTGCATCCGAAAGACTTGCCGGATCTTCCCAGACCTTCCAAAATCCCTTACTTAAGGACTATTACCTTAAATTATAATAGGGATCCCTATTATAATTTAAGGTATATTCCTTAATCAAGGGATTTTGGAAGGTCTGGAGACGGGAATCTAGAACATGACGTCGAAGTTAGAGTGTGGGATGGGGATGGGCTGAGGACTTCGGGTGTGGTATTTTGCATGTAGGCTGAAGATTGCGTAGGGTTGAGCCTAAAAGATGTAAACTTACTGGTTCGCAGTCGGAGAGATAGCCCAAAGGGTCCAAGTATCCTTATGGTATATACTTAGACCCCCAAAATACCCTATAAGTATATACCATAATGATACTTGGACCCTTTGGGTAGGATCAAAAAGCATGCTGGACCATCATGCCGACAAGCCACGAAACCCAAAGCAGAAGCGCCTTCCACTGAAGCTCAATTACCCACATAATCGGCTATAGCCCCCTAATTCATAGGTTTCCTTTGACATTCTGCTTGGGGCTCCGTGCTTCTACGGTTTAACGTTCTGCTTCGGATGTTGATTTTGAGTTACACATGGGAAGGTGCTCGTGAACGTGCGGCCCCACNGGAGGACGAATTTGCAGCTTTAGTTGCATCAACAAACCCAAATAACAACATTGAAGCAGCACCCTAAACTGAAGGAGAAGGCACCCCGAAGCATCATGGCAATGGGGGCCTATGACTAATAAACCCTAAATCCTAGACCCTAAACCTTAAACCCTAAACCCTAAATCCTAATTTCAAGGGTGGCTTCTTTCATTCCCTGCCAAGAACCGGTAAAACGAGCGGTGCTTTGAGAGCCCTGCCACCTGCGCAGGGCCGCTGCTTAGCAGCTGCAAGTTGGCAAAAGAGATCACCTTTTAAGGGTTCGCTTNAAAACGAGCGGTGCTTTGAGAGCCCTGCCACCTGCGCAGGGCCGCTGCTTAGCAGCTGCAAGTTGGCAAAAGAGATCACCTTTTAAGGGTTCGCTTTAAAGGGGTCTATAAGGGCTACTATGAGGGTTCTATGATATGGGGGCTTTAATAAGCTGCAAGTTGGAAAAGAGATCACATCGAGCTTCCCTTTTCGGAATTCTCTGAGGGAGCGGTTCTACCCGGGTTGGACAAGGGCTCTATAAGAAGAAAGAACACATTGGGTTCTATCAGGGTTGTACAGGAGTTCGGTTCTACAAGGCTCTATCAGGGTTTCTACGAGGGTTTTCAGGGCATTCGGGTCTGATTTGTTGCATCCCTGCTTTGCTTTAAACACCCTAAACCATGGGAACTACGGTAGGCCTGGGGGCGGCTTTGGTGGGCTTGGCGCATCAATCATTCCCCCGTCTGTCGGATTGGCGGGAGGGGGGGCATAGGACTGTAGACGCTGAGCTGTTGCAGCATTCGAATTTGTGTGCGGGTGTGGGTATGTGGAGGGTTATTTGGGGTGTAGGAGGCTTAGAAATGAACGGTTCTGGATTGCAGAGAGTAAGGCGACCACGACAAGCATTGACTTGAGTCTCCAGCATATTGAATGATGGGCAACTATGACTAGGCTTTGTTGTTGTTGTCGTAGGTTTTGTCATGGCTTGGGAGTGTCGTTCTTATACTAGGTTACTAGGTGTATACATGCATAGATATATACCTCGACCCTAAAGAACCTACCTTTTTAGGGTTCCTTATGATGATTTCCCTATATAAGTCCTTAAAAAGGTAGGTTCTTCAGGGTCCAGGTATATACACCGGTTTAGTATCGGGTTAAGGGCTCCGGATCATTCAGGGCCTCCGGCCCTGCTAGAAAGCCTCAGGGGGTTCAGTTGTTGGGGTCAAAGTTGGGTTTTATGGGTTTGGGTTTAGGGTTTGGGGGTTTAATATAAGGGCCTAAATAGCTACCAACAGTATTGTAGGGGGCTCCTTAATATAGTTACAGTTTGGGTACTGCCGCCACTCAGTAACAGTTGGATAATATTCATAACATATATATATATATACATATTAGGACCTTCATAGTAGCCCTATTATAGACTGTTACTGTATGGGGGCAGCACCCAAGTTATAGTAAAAAAATACCCGTCGTCAGGCCTGGGTTCCTCGGCCTCTCAGTGTACCCTTTCTCCCTTTTTTGTAGTCCTACGGTTGATGGACAAAATCCTGCATTATCCATGAAAAGGAGTATAGTTTAGGGTCCTTAGGGTCATGCAGGATTTTGTCCATCAACAGTAGGTCCAGGTTCCTTATAAAGTTGCTCCATACCAAAAAGGGAGCCCCTTATTGTTCCTAGGTTACTGGGCGTAGGTTAAGGGTTGAGGTTTAGGGTCGGGTTTGTGCGCATATACATGGGGTGTTGCCGAGAACACTCTTAACCTCAAGATCCCGACATCCCAAATCCGAAATAGTCAACACACCCGACGCAGATGCCTTAAACACCTCAAGCACCATAAACCTCCATATCCTAAATACCTAATGTAGAAGCTTGATCTGCTTGTACCAGTAGTCCTTACAAAGTCTTGTGTTGCAACTTTATTTTACACCACCCAGAACGCTATTCTAATTGGTAGGACCCCTGCACACCCCCTTGCACGGCACCCGGTTCTACTCAGTTAACCTCACACTTTAAGCATTCTAAATTAAGTCCCGCATCGCCATTATTAGGAACACTAACTAGTAAGGCCTGTGCAACATTCGCCACTGTCCTTCCCAAGGCCAAACCAGCATCGACCAACGCCTAGTCCGGAACTCAGGAGCTGAGTTGAGGAGCTGAGGAGTTGCTGGGTTTAGGCTTATAGACTTATAGACTTATAGGGTTTAGGGTTTAAGGTTTAGGGTTTAAGGTTTTGGGTTCAGGGTTTAGGGCTTAGGGCTTATAGGGTTTAGGGTTTAAGGTTTAGGGTTTAGGGCTAGGGCTTAGAGTGTTAGAGGGTTTAGGGTTTAAGGTTTAGGGTTTAGGGTGTAGGGCTTAGAGGGTTAGAGGGTTTAGGGTTTAAGGTTTAGGGTTTAGGCTTTAGGGCTTAGGACTTAGAGGGTTAGAGGGTTTGGGGGCCAAAAGAAACTCATAAGTTCAGGGTTTGCTCAGAGCTTGGGGCCTGGAGGTTTGCTTCCAGGTTTTTGAGTGTCGTTGAGTCATGTTGGGGTGTCTGTACTTTCTTGGTGGAGACTGCCAGCGCCTAAGCGCTCTCTCGTGTTTAGGGTTTAGGGTTATAGGGGTGCCTTATAATAATTATAGTATAATGGGCCCCAAAACCCTATTCTAATTACTAAGGCCCCTATAATTACTTACTTCGGAGCCGCGATTCAATTGAAGGCTCAGATCCGTTCTTCGATGGGACTTGGCCATTAGGACCCTACCTAGAGGGTCATTCCCACCCCGTTTTCAGGGTATCTCGTTTCATGCCTGGGATCTGTCATATTTAGAAAAGTAAGTACCCTAGACAAGGGGTAGGGTATGACCTTATAGGTAGACCCTAAACGTTGAGCCGCCGGGGCCCTAAACCGCTAAGCGCCCTAAGTCTTAGCACCCCCTAGATGCCCTTGACTTTACGGAATGCATCCCAGAATCATAGAGGCTTAGTGCCATTCTGGGTGTTCTGTTGAACTGGAGGATTCTGTTGCGCGTCGTAGGATATCATCAAGGAGGAGGCAGCATTCCGGAGGTTCGCCGACCATATTTGATTTTCCCCCAAGACCTTACTACGTGAACTTCTATGTTTATGGGGTTTGTGTTTAGCCCTACCAATCCGAAACCCATGACCCCGAAATAGGCTAATATTCTCAAATTAACACGTGCTAATTCATCTAAGAACATGCCGTAAACTCACAATGCCTGAACCTGATAGAGGAATAGGAACAACTAGGTTTAAGATGTTTGGTTTTATTGAAGTGCCACTGAAAAGTACATATACAGTACACCAACGAGAAAAACTATTGATTAAGGTCCGTATACTGCAATCTTTAACCGTCCAGGTACGGTCTGCCACACATAATGTTGTTCTCAAGTGCCTAAGCTCTTGGCATCTGAGGCTCAGGACACTTAGTATGTAGGTTCGAAGAGAGGTACAGGTGCGCAAATCAGAGTCCTCACCCTACGCTTAGACTCTGTGCTTGAAGTTGCAACTTATTGAGTAGTGCATAGTAAGTAGGGGTATGAGTTCCTTATGAGGTCCTAATTGGAAGTGTATCTGCATAGAGCTGTATCGTTGTGCTAGCGAAAACCTGTATCGCACTTTACTTAGACCCTTTAATGTAGCAACGTGTTTGATTTCGCGCGTTGAATCGGTACTACAATTGAAGGGTCTAGGTATCTGCCAAGGCTTGTGCTCCATTAACCCTAGGGATCAAAGTAGCCCAAAAGCCTCATAGTATGTATGGTCTTTGGGCCCAACAGCCTTAATATATGAGTCCTTAGATCCCTAAACCCTATAGATCCCTTTAAAGGAACCCTATATGAGCCCTTAGATCCCTAGCGCCGCTCCAACATGGAAGCATGACCACCGCCGTGGAAGAGGACGCTGTTTAAGGCCTAACTGAACCGCGAACCCGTAATACCAAAGGGCTTAAGGAGTTTGGACTTTATGCATTAAGACACATGGCGGGTTATCCTGCTTTCCTCTACTGAGGGCATCGTTAGCAAGCCCTGAACCACTTACAGCATTTTGCAGCATATAGAATCAAAGATGTAGGTTGTTTGACTCTGCGGCCGGATCGTTATAAAGCTTTGTCATCCTAAACCTGCCTCGTAAGTGCACAATAGCCCAGCCCAAAGGCGAAAACACAGGAAAGACTCCCAAGTCCTACAAGCCCCCAAACCCCAAGCCCCTCAACCTTAAGCCTTTTTAGCGACAGCCCAAGATGTACGTACAGAGTGTCAGACCCCGCGCAGGTAGGATTTTGATTACTTCGACCCCCAGTAGGCAACTGTTGGAGCCCCCTCGCCCATCAGAGCCCTTCTAAACCCCTTCTAAAGCTTTCTTAGATAACCAAAAAACCTAGCCTTTAAACTCTTTGGGTTATTATGGTATAGTAGGAATCGGAAAGTTTAACCTTTTATTTCTGTGGCTTATTGGGGTAGTAGTAGGGGGGTGTCTGAAACCTCATACAAGCCCTACACACCCCACCCTAAACCCGAACCCAAGGCCGCGAAAGCCCGAATTGCAGAAAGCAAAACCCTCCACCCTAAACGTGAACCCTGTACACACCCCGTCAAAACCCTGAAACTTAGAAGCAGGACAAAGCCTTGGCGGCCGACATCTTGCGCGATTGCTTCGGAAAGGACGGGAGCGGCGCCAGACCCACCGATCTTGGTTTGGGGGTTCCTTGGAGGGGTTTAGGGTTTAGGGTTGAGGGAGGGCGTTGGAGTTGGGGAATTGGGGGATCGTGGCTCTCAAGCAAACAAAAGTTTGCAAAAGATATGCTGGTGCAGCCAGCTGAACTGTCGCTGCATTATCTATGCGCGAAAAACCCCTGCCTAGCGCGAAGATTGCCCGCACCCCAACCAGCACCTGCAACCCTAAACCCCGGATAAGCCCTGATGCCTTGACCTTACATTGCAAAGCCTCGTAAACCTGAATCCATCCCAAGCCGCACTAAACCCTAGACCCTATACCCAAAAACCCTAAAACCCAAAACCCCTGAACCCTGAATCCCTAAACCCTAAACCCCTAAACCCTAAACCCCCGAACCCTAAACCCATAAACCCTAAACCCCAAAACCCTAAACCCCTGAACCCTCAACCCCTGAAGCTTTCAGCAAACTGCAAAGTGGAAGGATGGCAACTTCACCGTGACAGTGGTGGAAGCCCCTGGGCTCAAGTGGTTCAAACAAAAATGAGCATGTATAGATCTATCTATCTATTCGAATATCTATCTATCTATCTATCTATATCTCTCTCTCTCTGTTTATCCATCTATCTATCTACTTATCTCTCTATCTATCTATCTATCTGCCTGTCTATCTTTCTATCTATCTATCTAACATCTTAGAACCATCAGGGGTCTTGGCGGGGGCTGTAGGATTTAGCGTGGGTTCTACGGAGGGTTTTCGCTGTCGGCTCAAACCCGAGCCCAAACCTAGCACGCCAAACATCCAAAGCTCAAAGTCAATACTAATCCGCTTTTGTGGCCAAGCCTAACAATGGGCCCGAAGAATGCAGGGTTTCGCAGTTTTTTCAGGGTTTAGGTACTCATAACATCCATGACCCTGTAAGATGTGGTCGTAGGTCCCTCGTCGTGTCTCGGATCCGAATTGTTTAGTCAGGCAGGTACCCACCCCCACCTCAACTGACCTCAATGCCTCAATGGCAAATATGCCCTGTCAAGGTAGAATACCCCTTCGATGAGTCACCGTCGGCTTTCCCTAAACCCTAGACCTCGAAACCCCTAAAACCTAAACCCTAGACACTAAACTCTAAACCCTAAACCCTGTCTTTGTGTGCTATACATATGTATATATGCAACCAGGATCATATAGTGGAGGATGTTCCTGGAGCAGAACCCTTCTAATAGTAACCCTTTCTATCCACCCGAAAGAAAGTCCTGAAGGAACTCGGATAGAACCCGTCTAGTAGCCCTTATCGAATCCTAAACCTTAGTAAGCTTTGTTTTTCTTCTGGGACTCCCACCCTTAATTAAATCATAGTATTACGGCCCCTACTATTTCAGGCCTTTTGTTTAATGAAGGAGTATTGGGCTTTCTGAGCTTCTGGAATTCCCAAGGAGCTTCTGGCCGAAGGCGGCCGGTTGGCTTCGGAAGTGAAGCGCGTGGAGTTCAAGGCCATGGAGGGCTTGGGACTGTAATTCTAAACCCCAAGGGTCCATGCACCCAAATAGTAAATAGTATATACTCTGGCCCCTAAGTACCTACAGAGGGACCACTTTAAAGCCAATGTCTATACTATTTGGGCACATGGTCCCTTAGGGAAAGGCTTTTTGGAATAAGGGATTGCATATTTGTGAGGCTTTGCTTGTAGGCATTTGCATGATGTCATACGTAAGGAGTTTATAGTTTAAGCTGTGTTGCTTTCTGTGGACTCTCCTGGTGTGCTATATTTTTGGTATGCGGGTTTTAAACGGCTTCAAAAAGTGGCGTATAGAGTCATGATTAGGGTTTATCAGATCACTGCAAAAACAAAAATGTCTTTAGAGTCTCTACACAACGATAGCATGATCAACCACGACACTCCACTCTCGTTATTCAGCGCGCTTTAGTTGGGTTCCATGGGAATTTCTGGCTACTTGGCGTTTGGTATTGTAGACCCCAGGTTCATAAACCATCATAAACCTCTTTTCTTGAATGTAGTGACTAATATAGTGGTTCTCAGCTGATCCGCATCTTCAGTCCCTTCAGGAAAAGACCGTAGTGGTTTGAACGGTTTAGGGTCTAGTCTAGGGTTTATTAGGGTTGAGGCATTAGGAGTGTCCAGGTTTGCGTTTGGCAGGTGCCGGCGCCTTCGAAAGCAACAAAAATATGCTGATGCGACTATCTACAACCCCGTCAGATGACTGATGACCTGTCAGCCCTGTGTTTTTGACAGGTCGGGGTTGGCCCGGACAGGGCAGCAACTCGGCTTCCAGAAAAAAGCTCAAAGCCCAAGCCCCGAGCCCAGAAACGGCTACGGAAAGAGAAGACCTTCCTGACCGTTCTTGCGTGAGTCTGCAGCGCTGGCTTGGGACAGCACCCGGTGGGATCCGGCTGTTTGGGGTTATAAACAAGGGGTTGTTAACAAGTAGAATATAGCTGAGTGGATACACTTTACACTTTTTGGGATAATACTACCCACTTTAAGACTAAAAGTGTACACTTTGGGGGGCTTGTGAACTCAGCAACTAAGATACTATAACGGAATAGGATGTAGGCTCCGGAGAGTCGAGGGTTTAAGGTTTCTGGTATCCCATTCAACTTAGTTGTGGGCGATTCGGTTTTTGAACAGGGGCTGTGTTTTTCGCGTGTGGTGGAGCGTTGAACTACCGTCCTTAAGGACGAAATGAACCCTAAAAGGGTTTAAGGTTCATATACCATATAGGGATTCATAGTATATGGGTATAGGGCCCCTACTTTTAAGGGTCATTTCGTCCTTCAGGAAACAGTAGGTTATGAACCCTTACTTAATTAGAGGGTATAACCCTTAAAACAGTAGGTTTGGGGATCCCCAGGTAGAAGCCCTAAATCCTTCTGAACGAAAGAAGCTACAGCCCCAACTTCCCGACATCCCCAAACCCCTAAACGCTAAGCAGAACCTGCCAGGGGGCAAGTCCTGTGGAGGTCAGTTCTTGAGTCAGAGGTTTCCGTTGAGGCCCAGATGATTCTTGCAAAAAGAGTTCATGGGTCATGCAGTTGAGGGTGTAAGATTTACTGTTTAGGATTTTTCAGGTCAGACTTAATCATAAAGTCGTGGCTTTGGCCCTAAAGTCGCTGGTTTTCCCTGCATTCAGCTTCGACCTTAAGTCACTGTAGAGGATCCCCGCTTAAGGGGTGCTGAGGCCTTAGACCTTTTGCTCAATTTTTGAAGTCTTCTGCCACTTCACATCGCGAGGTGTGGCGCAGCCTACTGGCAAGCTTCTCGACCTATCTGCGAGAGGTGTTGGGGAGAGGGGTCGTCTAATAGAGAGAGGCCAGATGCCGATTGCAGGTAAGCCCAGAAGTGTTCAGCCCAGAAGTACTCACTGTACATAATGTAGGAACCTGATTAAGAAACCCTGGGCCTCTAACCCCCAAAATAGTAGGATTCCTATAAGGAACCCTAATAAAGACCCAAGGTTTCTTGATCAGGTTCCTACATCAGGTGTGTAGAAAATTCGTCGCCCGAAGCTGTCTGCCGAAAGCTTACAAAGCTGAACCACAAGCCCAAAAGCCTAAATCCCCAAAGGGTTCTAGGTTCTTGACTTTTATGATCTCTCGTATGGGATGCTCATAACGGGTTTGAGCTTCTCATCGGGGTTTCATGAAGTTTCTAGAGTCTGAGTATCGGGATTCACCCCATATCCTAGTCCTAGTAGTAGAGTAGGTAACCTTTAGCCTTTTGGGGCGGTTTTTTCCCTATATCACCTTATACTATGAAAAAGGTTAACATTCGGGTCCCCATGATACCCGACAAGTAGGAAACCCTAAGCCTGAGCCCCGAACTCTATAGGGTTTTCCTGGACCCTACAAAACCTTCCCTTTTAGGGGTTCCCCAACACCCAATTCTAATTATTGAGGCCCCTATATTAGGTTCGGCTTGTCACCCCATATTCAAAAGCCCTCATCCCTGACCCCCCAAATCCTACAACCCCCCAGAGACTCCTTACTTGGAGGTTCATGGGTAGTTATACGTGGGGTTATAATCCCCTAATAAGGGTTATAAGTATAGCTACCTTACTTATAACTCCACTTATATCTCCCCATGAACCCTAAACCCTAGACCCTTATAGAATCCCTATAGATCCCTTTAAGGCGGCCCTTAAAGGAACCCTTATAACTACCCATGAAGCTCCAAGTATCAGCGTGCTCTGGGGTCCTCTTGCCGGTAGCAGAAGCCTGAACCCTAAAGCCGGCAAAGACTTACCCCAAGGGTGCAAAGGACTCAAGAATTAGGTACTTGGGTTTAGGGTTTAGGGTCCCTTTAAAGGGCTCTATAAGGGGTTTAGAGGATTCTATAGTAGGGTGATTAAGGGTCCAAAGGACCTAATACTTAGGTACTTCGGTTGCGGATAGTAGTTTTGTAGGTTACTATCCGGGAGAGTATAGGATTATTAGGTACTTGGACCCTTAGGGTTATCCTACAGCCGTAGACCTGAAACCCCTTAAACCCCAAAGCCCTAAGACCAAAGAGTTTTGACCCGATAGCCCAGAGTACTGAATTCCCAATCGTAAGAACTGTGACCCCCCAAGATCCCCAAGCAGCCAAGGTACCCTAAACCCTAAACTCTTAAACCCTTAAACCCTTAACCCTAAACCCTTAAACCCTTAAGCCCTAAACCCTTAAACCCTTAAACCCTTAAACCCTAAACCCTACATGCATTCCCTTCAGCGGGTTTACAAAGGTGCATGACCTGGGGGACCTTAGTCTAGCGGACTTGTAGTACGGGCTGCAGACGGGTCCATTACTGACTACTTTGAGTGTCTTCAACTACGGGAAGCACTGCGTGCCGTTATGCAAAATGGAGGTTTCGTCCCTCGGCAGTGCTCAGCGAGTCTTACGTTGTTTTGCAGCGTGTGGGGGTGGGGGGGGGGCATATCGATGAATGTTTGACGATACTCTCCGTGTATCCACCCCTGAATAACTCCCCCCCTGCCCTGATTGGGTTCATGTATCAAAATGTAAGTAGTGTAGCAAATGATAGTATATTCATGTGTATACTTGGGCATTAAAGAGGTGCCTATACAGTAACTTTACGGCCCGTGCACAGTCGATATGAGGTAGATGGAACTCACACAACCCCAGAAAGCCTTTATGTACATAGGGTATAGATACATATATATAGATATTGAAATGTAGATGTAGATAGATATAATAGATAGGTTTAGATATAGATGTACACACAGATCTAGACTGCTAGATTATATGTATATATACCTATATAAGATGGCAGCATGTCTGACCCCTGGTAGAACCCTGAACCCCACGGAGGATGGTCGCCGGTCTTCGACAAGATGGTGAACTCCGAGAGATTCACGGAAGCTGCGCAGGTTTCATGCAGGGGGTCGCTCCATGGTGGGGTGATAGTGATATATAGAATGGCCTTATATGGCCCTATATAGGGCCATATAAGGCCATTCTAGGGTTTAGGGTTTAGGTTTATACTATAAAGTTAGGGTTTAGAGTGTAGGGTGTTGTATAAGTTTGGTTGCTGGAAGGGTTACTATTACTGTGCGGCTTACTGTAAGAGCTACTATAATAAGGTCCCCAGGGTTCAGAGTTTAGAGTTGGGTTAAAAGGGTTTAGGAGCTAAGATAGCGTACGTACGGTTGCTGTAAGGGTTACCACAAGGGTTAGAAATGTCCCAAGATTCCAAGTACTCAAATAGTATTTGGTTTCTATTTGGGGTACCGCAAGGGTTCCTGCAAGTGTCGTGGGTTCAAATGGTCCGAGTACCAAAATAGCTTGTCTTTAGGTACCAAGCAACATTGAATGTATAGCATTTGGGAATCGATTTTTCGATTATTAGTTTCGATTATTTGGGCACTTAGACTCTTAGGGAATTTTCGACTTCACCATCAGTCCTCGTAGTTTCCGCGTCTTGCTAGTACCATGGTTGCTGCTACCGTAGCATGAGCGTGAGTAGTTTTGCTTCTCAACTATAAGGATCTCCTGTCTGTCAAGGAAGTCTGCAGTGTTCTGTAGCTTCAGGAAGATCAGGAATCCCTCGAGTAACGATCTGGTGTGAAGGGACTCTTCTATAATGTAATGAGGATTTCTCCTGGGTCTCTGAGAACAGAAGCGGTTACACGTAAGTGACTGCGCTTCTCTAGGTTGTGTTCCGCTGTAAGGTTCTGGGTGCTCAAGTTGAGATGCTTGTTCTATTCCTCGTTCTGGTTGAGGGCCGGAGGGTTGGCAGCTTACGGCTTGAATTGTCTGCCAATGCTGAGGGTGCTAAGTCCGAACCCCGCTTGCAAAGAAATGGTCCTGCTAACAGCGACGAGCCTTCATTAAGACGCACACAAGATTCAAACGCACATGCTGGCACTGTGATGAGGCGCAAGTGGTCATCGAAGACTTTTCCGCTGCTGCTGTGGAGATCTTTCTGCGCTTCTTCTACTCGGGTGTCGTGGAGCTTTGGATGCAGCCATGTGGGTGGCTCTAGATTGAAGTCCCTTTTTCAGGTACATGTACAGAGTGAACGACTAGTCTTAGCACAGTCAAGATCCAGAACGGGACAGCACTGTAGAGCGATCCCAGGACGATAGTGTTGATAAGGGAGCTGACACAGACAGATCTGATTGGTCAGCATAGCAGAAAGTCAACAGCAGCACCCGCGAACAAGCAGATGTACCCGGCAACATTGTGTTTCATTCTCTGAAACGCTTATGTACATGTTGTTTGTACTTGGGGTTACATTTCTGTTTGGGTTTTCGTTGCAGAGGGCCAGAAATGCGAAGTCTTGTTTTCATTGGTTTGTCCGGTTGTGAGTTTCTGCCTCACTCAACCCAAAATCCCGACGTAAGGGTGCTTTACATGCCCGCAGGATTCAGGATAGAGGCTCCCTTACACCCAAAGCGCTAAGACCTCCTCGGCCCTGAGCCATTCACCGGTTGAGGCTCCGTTTGACTCTGTGCGCACATTGTGCACATGCTCGGGACTTCTTCAGTTAGTTAGTTCTTCATTTCTCATGCGTACAATCAGAGTGTTGCTCCTTCAGTGCCTTTGATCAGCACGAGCTTCCCCTAACAAAAACTCCTCTGCATCACCCCCAGCCACAAAGTGTGGTCGACAAGTTGTCCGGAGTTTGTCTTACGGGCACTGACCCCATGCTTCAAGGAAAAGCCACGTCAGCTAACCCTAAACCTAAAACCCTAAACCCTAAACCCTACTCTTCAAGCCCAAACAGGAGGGCCCACTGACGACCTTGGTGGAGGTGGGCAAGATGGCCGACAAGCAATCCGGACAGCAGACATGTAAAGGGTCCTAGGTGCTGGCATGGGGGATACTTCCCCAAATCATAATATTAATTCCTACCATAGAAACACCACATTCTACTATATTGGTACTTATAGGACCCTGTGGGAATGTGCCACTTTCGTCATCGACACTGTGCATCTCAGACATTCCTCCTTGGTTGCTTGAAGCCGAAGCGCAGTCACTAGCCGCAAACATACCACCCCACCCTTCTAGACCCTGAACCCTAAGGCGCCTCAGCCCCTAAGAACCTGAAGGTTCACAAGAATTCTCCCCTTGTGATTTATTACTACTAGTATTATTGTGAATATTGTCATTATGATTATCATTGCCATTGCTAGTTTCATTATTTCCCCCTGCCATGCTGAGTCTCACACTCCCAGCCCCGAAACTCCGGCGTCAAAGCAGAGTTCCTAAAAAGCTTCCGTAACTACACCATCGACAGTTTAGGGTCCAGGGGTTTGTTGTATAGGCTTTTTACACAGCTTTTGGAATAGTTTGCAGTCGTATCCCCATTGTAGTCGCAACGTATCCGTATTGGAAGATGCCCCAAAGCCATATTCCATCTACTACGTAAGGCCCCGGTGTTACAGTAGCACACCGTTAATTCAAACCCCAGACCCTATGCGTTTAGAGTTTAGGTTTCCGAGTTTCGGGTTCCGGGTTCAGGGGTTTGGGTTTAGGGTTTAGGGGTTTAGGGTTGCGGGTTTAGGGTTTAGGGGTTTAGGGTTTGAGGGCTTTGGGTTTGGGGTGAGGTATCAGGTGGACCAGCTGCACACGCTGTGCACGCAAGCGGTCCGCAAGATGATGAAGGCTGCTCCTTGCCAGAACAGCATCCCTAGCGGCCCCAGTTACCCAAATAGTAGGTCACTGGTATATGGGAGTTTCCGAAAATAGGGGATCCAAATATAGTACCTCAAATAGTAGGGTCCTTATTATGAGGACCCCCAAGCTACCCCTAATTTTCGGAAACTCCCATATAGAATATATGGTTAGTCTACTATTTAGGTAACTGGAGCCCTAGGGTATCTTGCAGGCCTTGAGAATAGGGTTGCAGGGTATAGTGTACTGTAACTACGCATTAAGGAACCGTTTATGACATCTATACTCTTACCATGAAGACGCGTATATCATGTAGCAGGTTGGGGTTGCCGGGCTTCACCAACTACTATGCTATTGCCCCTTATATGCGGAAACTATGTTGCACGTGTGCGGCTTGTCAGGTCCGCTGCGATATAATGTGATGTAAACTGCAAGCATTTCCGTAACCGCTTCATGATTGGCACTGACCGCTATTTCCAGTGATGTTGATATCTTCTGCACCGAACTCTTTCCTCGGCAGCATTTGCGTGGCAAGACCCCAAACCTACACCCTGAACTGCAAACCCGAAGCCCCCAAAACCCCAGATCCTGACACGCCGAGCCCCCAATACCTAAAAGACCAACCCTACGCCCCAGAACTCCCAAGCCAACGCACCAGTACAGCAGGTGGCAGCTAACCCCGGCCTAAAGCCCACAAGCCTTCTTCCCTTGAGCGCACTCTTGGTGGCACTGAGATATCTCCCAACCCGGAAACTAGAGCCTAAATCCTGAACCCTCAATCCTAAACCCGTAAACCCCTGAACCCTAAAGCCCTAAATCCCTTAACCCTCAACCCTAAACCCCTGAACCCCTAAACCTTCGACCCTAAAACCTCCAAGCCCCAAAACCCTAAACCGCCCTTTAACCCCAAACCCCAAACCAGAGCCCACTACAGAGGCCTAAATAATTGCCAATACTATTTTGGGGGTTCCTTATTACCTATACTCTATTATTAAAGCCTCTACAGTAACCAGAAGGCTCAAAAAAGGCCAAAAGCCTTATATAGTATGGCCTTTGGGCACAAAAGCCCCTAAATACGAGTCCTTAGAGCCTAAGGGTTGTAGAATCCCTTAAAGGAACCCTATAGAACCCTTTTGTTCTAATTATGAAGGCCTCTAACAGTAACCATCCTCCGGTCGCACCGAGGAGGTGGCCTGCGACCTCTTTGCGTGCGCCGATCGCCTCGAGGTGCCGCACCTCGGCCCGGAGCTTACCAAAACCAAAGGCTCCCTTAAANCATCCTCCGGTCGCACCGAGGAGGTGGCCTGCGACCTCTTTGCGTGCGCCGATCGCCTCGAGGTGCCGCACCTCGGCCCGGAGCTTACCAAAACCAAAGGCTCCCTTAAAGGACCTCTTCAAGGAGCCCTTATGGTCCTTAATATTAGTGGGTACTTAGGGCGTATGACAGGGTGAGCTTCGCAAAACCAAAGGCTCCCTTAAAGGAACCCAGGAAGGACCCCTTTGAAGGAGCCCTTAGAGGAGCCCTTATAATTGTATAGTGTGTATTGAGGAGCCCTTATGGTCCTTAATAATGGTGGGTACTCAGGGCGTATGACAGGGTATTTAGTGACACCAAAGGCTCCCTTAAAGGATCCCTTAAAGGATACCCTTAAGGATCCCTTGAAACAGCCCTTAAAAGGGTCCCTTAAAGGAACCCGTAAAACAGCCCTTCAAGGATCCCTTCCAGGAACCCTTGTCGGAAGCATTCTTCTCAACCCTTGAAGGATCCCTTCAAGGATCCCTTTACGAACCCCTTAAAGGATCCCTTCCTGCGGGGTTCAGAGGCCTAGGTTTTGGGGTTCAAGGCCTTAAGTCATGGGAACTGTTGTCGTGATTCCTCACAAGGAGCCTGCGCCGTGAAGCGCTGGAGCAAATCTGGATCCATCCNCTGTTGTCGTGATTCCTCACAAGGAGCCTGCGCCGTGAAGCGCTGGAGCAAATCTGGATCCATCCCAAGGCACCTACAACCGTCGGGCTTCAATGTGGAGATCAGAATGACAATTACGAGTCTATTGCTTGTAGGGTTGCTGATTAACTTGCCAGTGAAGAGGTTTGGGGACACGATTACGTTACCATCGCAAGCTTTTGGCTGTGAGCAACTTACCAGTGAAGAGGTTTGGGGACACGATTACGTTACCATCGCAAGCTTGTGGCTGTGAGCACCTTACCAGTGAAGAGGCTTGGGGACACGTTTACTGTGAGCAACTTCCCAGCGAAGAGGTTTAGGGACACGATTACGATACCATCGCATCTTGTGGCTGTGAGGAACTTACCAGCGAAGAGGTTTGGGGACACGATTACGTTACCATCGCAAGCTTGTGGCTGTGAGCAACTCACCAGCGAGGATGTTTGGGGACACGATATTAGCTTACCGTCGCAAGTTCAGCGAAGAGGCTTGGGGACATGATTATGTTACCCTCGCAAGCTTGTGGCTGTGAGCAAGTTAGCAGCGAAGAGGTTGGGGGTACACGATTACGTTACCATCGCAAGCTTGTGGCTGTGAGCACCTTACCAGCGAAGAGGTTTGGGGACACGAATACGTTGCCATCGCAAGCTTGTGGCTGTGAGCAACTTACCAGTGAAGAGGTTTGGGGACACGATTACCATACCATGGCTTGCTTGTGGCGTTTAGCACCTTGCCAACGAAGAGGTTCGGGGACACGATTACGTTACCATCGCAAGTTTGTGGCTGTGAGGAACTTACCAGTGACGAGGTTTGGGGACACGATTACATTACCATGGCAAGTTATATATAGTGACTGTGAGCAGCATACCAGCGAAGAGGTTTGGGGACACGATTCCGTTGCCATCGCAAACGTGTGGCTGTGAGCAACTTACCACCGACGAGGTTTGGGGACACGATTATGTTACCATCGCAAGCTTGTGTTGGTTTACCTGCAGCGAAGAGGCTTGGGGACACGATTACGTTACCCTCGCAAGCTTGTGGCTGTGAGCAAGTTAGCAGCGAAGAGGTTGGGGGTACACGATTACGTTACCATCGCAAGCTTGTGGCTGTGAGCACCTTCCCCGCGAAGAGAGCTGGGGCCACGATTACGTTGCCATCGCAAGCTTGTGGCTGTGAGCAACGTATACCAGCGCAGAGGTTTGGGGACACGGTTACGTTACCATAGCAAGCTTGTGACTCTGCGCAACTTAGCTTTTTATNCGATTACGTTGCCATCGCAAGCTTGTGGCTGTGAGCAACGTATACCAGCGCAGAGGTTTGGGGACACGGTTACGTTACCATAGCAAGCTTGTGACTCTGCGCAACTTAGCTTTTTATTTGTTATTTGTTTGCTAGTATGGTTTTGAGCGCCAGTTGCGAATTCACGCCAATTCCTGGACACGGTGCAGGCTTGATTTTGTGACGTTCTTTCGTGCCGGTCGACGTTTGCTGCATCACAGCTACTAGCAGAATTGGAATTTACTAGCACTACGGCCGAAAGGCCCCAACTCAAGGTCTCCGATGTATTTTGAGGCATATACCAGGGCAATCAGGAGGTTTCCGTATTGTGGTTTTTTGGTTTAGGAGAGCCATAGCATTNGCTGAAGATCCGCCCAAACTTGCGACCGAGGTTATTGGAGGAGCACAGTGGCTCTTCCAGCTTTTGTTTCAGGGGCTTCGGGGTTCTTTCCAGTGTTTCAGTTGTTTTTTTTTTTTTTTTCGGGTTTCGGGTGTACGGCTCGAGGGTTCAGGATCTTAGGACTTGCGGTGTTCTGGTTCCAGACTGTGGGGTTCAGGTTTTAGATGTCTGCGTCATGAGGGAACGCTACAACTCCTTAGTACGAACATGTAAAAGCCCATCAAAGCTTTTAGAACCCCAGACCTTCCAAATTCCCGCAATCAGGGAATAGACCTTAAAACTTAAATCATATTAATTTAAGGATCCTGCTATGATTTCAGGTATATTCCTTGCTCAAGGGATTTTGGAAGGTCTGGGACCCTCAAAACGACATTCATGGAACACCTCCACCAGAGCCTTTGGAGGAGATCTTGGACTCACCGCTGCTATGCGTCGACGACGACGACTTGGTGAGCCTCCTCAACAGCTGGGGCCACGGGAGCCTNAGATCTTGGACTCACCGCTGCTATGCGTCGACGACGACGACTTGGTGAGCCTCCTCAACAGCTGGGGCCACGGGAGCCTTGGGAGACTCTTAGGGTAACTTAGGGTTTATGAGATGTAAGATAGGTATCGATTTGGGGTTTTTCAGGTTTCCCTAGGGTTTAGGGTTTAGGGTTTCCAGTATAGGGTTTAGGGTATTTGGGCTTGGGGTTTAGGGCTTATGGGGTTTAGGGTTTCCGGTATGGGGTTTGGGGTTTAGGGTTTGGGGCTTAGGGGGTTTAGTTTTGAAAGCTTGTTCGATCTGCACGGCCGCACTGCAGGATGCTCCGAACTTGTTTTAAATCGGGATCCTTTTCGCCGAGGTCCTGATCCTCGCTTGCGACGACCTTGTAGCAAGATGGTTAGATACGTAGGTGTCCGGAGAAGATAACAATGTAGTGAATGAGCATGGGT